>CAJHUD010000043.1:0-50801 GCA_905146925.1 Autographa gamma | reverse complement strand
TAATAAGTTTTTTAAAGAATAAAAATTTTGAAGATCTATATAAACACGCGATACGTGTGCTATATATTTAGAAAGGTCTGTAAGAGACCTACAAACTAATATAACCAAATGAAATTTTTACTAAACCGTTTTTGATAAAATTGAATTTTAAAAAGTGACTATTTTTAGAAGTTTTTTAATTATAAAAGCTATTTGTTTTTAATTGGGGATGCCAAAATTATACTCAAACGAAAGCAGACGTCTTGAGCTGTAGGTCAACGAAGAAATCACGAAAATCCACTGATAAACAGCGAAATTATGACGTGTCAAAGAAAAAATGTATCGCTATATAGCAATAAAAACAATGATTTTCGTATAAATACGAAAAATATCAAATATTTTCGCGTGTAAAGGCGCGAAGGTCAATAAATAGATCAAATAAGACACGTTTACAAAAAAGTTTGAACAAAATCGCACAGAAATTAAATTTTTGTATACAAGTGAATTATTTGTGCGGCCGACTTAGGTGGATTTCAAGTACTTATGAATGACTCCACGAGATGTTATTTTGGTCGGGAACACACAAATTCGTAGTTTCCTCGGCTCCTGGTAGTCGGAGCGCCACGGGAGTGGTACCGTTGGATTCGGCTGGACGTTTGCAAGCGAATGGCGTGAAAAAATTTGGGGGTCCGGGAACAAATTTCCCTGAAAAACCCTGAAAAACTGGTTTTTTAATAAGTTTTTTAAAGAATAAAAATTTTGAAGATCTATATAAACACGCGATACGTGTGCTATATATTTAGAAAGGTCTGTAAGAGACCTACAAACTAATATAACCAAATGAAATTTTTACTAAACCGTTTTTTGATAAAATTGAATTTTAAAAAGTGACTATTTTTAGAAGTTTTTTAATTATAAAAGCTATTTGTTTTTAATTGGGGATGCCAAAATTATACTCAAACGAAAGCAGACGTCTTGAGCTGTAGGTCAACGAAGAAATCACGAAAATCCACTGATAAACAGCGAAATTATGACGTGTCAAAGAAAAAATGTATCGCTATATAGCAATAAAAACAATGATTTTCGTATAAATACGAAAAATATCAAATATTTTCGCGTGTAAAGGCGCGAAGGTCAATAAATAGATCAAATAAGACACGTTTACAAAAAAGTTTGAACAAAATCGCACAGAAATTAAAATTTTTGTATACAAGTGAATTATTTGTGCGGCCGACTTAGGTGGATTTCAAGTACTTATGAATGACTCCACGAGATGTTATTTTGGTCGGGAACACACAAATTCGTAGTTTCCTCGGCTCCTGGTAGTCGGAGCGCCACGGGAGTGGTACCGTTGGATTCGGCTGGACGTTTGCAAGCGAATGGCGTGAAAAAATTTGGGGGTCCGGGAACAAATTTCCTGAAAAACCCTGAAAAACTGGTTTTTTAATAAGTTTTTTAAAGAATAAAAATTTTGAAGATCTATATAAACACGCGATACGTGTGCTATATATTTAGAAAGGTCTGTAAGAGACCTACAAACTAATATAACCAAATGAAATTTTTACTAAACCGTTTTTGATAAAATTGAATTTTAAAAAGTGACTATTTTTAGAAGTTTTTTAATTATAAAAGCTATTTGTTTTTAATTGGGGATGCCAAAATTATACTCAAACGAAAGCAGACGTCTTGAGCTGTAGGTCAACGAAGAAATCACGAAAATCCACTGATAAACAGCGAAATTATGACGTGTCAAAGAAAAAATGTATCGCTATATAGCAATAAAAACAATGATTTTCGTATAAATACGAAAAATATCAAATATTTTCGCGTGTAAAGGCGCGAAGGTCAATAAATAGATCAAATAAGACACGTTTACAAAAAAGTTTGAACAAAATCGCACAGAAATTAAAATTTTTGTATACAAGTGAATTATTTTGTGCGGCCGACTTAGGTGGATTTCAAGTACTTATGAATGACTCCACGAGATGTATTTTGGTCGGGAACACACAAATTCGTAGTTTCCTCGGCTCCTGGTAGTCGGAGCGCCACGGGAGTGGTACCGTTGGATTCGGCTGGACGTTTGCAAGCGAATGGCGTGAAAAAATTTGGGGGTCCGGGAACAAATTTCCCTGAAAAACCCTGAAAAACTGGTTTTTTAATAAGTTTTTTAAAGAATAAAAATTTTGAAGATCTATATAAACACGCGATACGTGTGCTATATATTTAGAAAGGTCTGTAAGAGACCTACAAACTAATATAACCAAATGAAATTTTTACTAAACCGTTTTTGATAAAATTGAATTTTAAAAAGTGACTATTTTTAGAAGTTTTTTAATTATAAAAGCTATTTGTTTTTAATTGGGGATGCCAAAATTATACTCAAACGAAAGCAGACGTCTTGAGCTGTAGGTCAACGAAGAAATCACGAAAATCCACTGATAAACAGCGAAATTATGACGTGTCAAAGAAAAAATGTATCGCTATATAGCAATAAAAACAATGATTTTCGTATAAATACGAAAAATATCAAATATTTTCGCGTGTAAAGGCGCGAAGGTCAATAAATAGATCAAATAAGACACGTTTACAAAAAAGTTTGAACAAAATCGCACAGAAATTAAAATTTTTGTATACAAGTGAATTATTTGTGCGGCCGACTTAGGTGGATTTCAAGTACTTATGAATGACTCCACGAGATGTTATTTTGGTCGGGAACACACAAATTCGTAGTTTCCTCGGCTCCTGGTAGTCGGAGCGCCACGGGAGTGGTACCGTTGGATTCGGCTGGACGTTTGCAAGCGAATGGCGTGAAAAAATTTGGGGGTCCGGGAACAAATTTCCCTGAAAAACCCTGAAAAACTGGTTTTTTAATAAGTTTTTTAAAGAATAAAAATTTTGAAGATCTATATAAACACGCGATACGTGTGCTATATATTTAGAAAGGTCTGTAAGAGACCTACAAACTAATATAACCAAATGAAATTTTTACTAAACCGTTTTTGATAAAATTGAATTTTAAAAGTGACTATTTTTAGAAGTTTTTTAATTATAAAAGCTATTTGTTTTTAATTGGGGATGCCAAAATTATACTCAAACGAAAGCAGACGTCTTGAGCTGTAGGTCAACGAAGAAATCACGAAAATCCACTGATAAACAGCGAAATTATGACGTGTCAAAGAAAAAATGTATCGCTATATAGCAATAAAAACAATGATTTTCGTATAAATACGAAAAATATCAAATATTTTCGCGTGTAAAGGCGCGAAGGTCAATAAATAGATCAAATAAGACACGTTTACAAAAAAGTTTGAACAAAATCGCACAGAAATTAAAATTTTTGTATACAAGTGAATTATTTGTGCGGCCGACTTAGGTGGATTTCAAGTACTTATGAATGACTCCACGAGATGTTATTTTGGTCGGGAACACACAAATTCGTAGTTTCCTCGGCTCCTGGTAGTCGGAGCGCCACGGGAGTGGTACCGTTGGATTCGGCTGGACGTTTGCAAGCGAATGGCGTGAAAAAATTTGGGGGTCCGGGAACAAATTTCCCTGAAAAACCCTGAAAAACTGGTTTTTTAATAAGTTTTTTAAAGAATAAAAATTTTGAAGATCTATATAAACACGCGATACGTGTGCTATATATTTAGAAAGGTCTGTAAGAGACCTACAAACTAATATAACCAAATGAAATTTTTACTAAACCGTTTTTGATAAAATTGAATTTTAAAAAGTGACTATTTTTAGAAGTTTTTTAATTATAAAAGCTATTTGTTTTTAATTGGGGATGCCAAAATTATACTCAAACGAAAGCAGACGTCTTGAGCTGTAGGTCAACGAAGAAATCACGAAAATCCACTGATAAACAGCGAAATTATGACGTGTCAAAGAAAAAATGTATCGCTATATAGCAATAAAAACAATGATTTTCGTATAAATACGAAAAATATCAAATATTTTCGCGTGTAAAGGCGCGAAGGTCAATAAATAGATCAAATAAGACACGTTTACAAAAAAGTTTGAACAAAATCGCACAGAAATTAAAATTTTTGTATACAAGTGAATTATTTGTGCGGCCGACTTAGGTGGATTTCAAGTACTTATGAATGACTCCACGAGATGTTATTTTGGTCGGGAACACACAAATTCGTAGTTTCCTCGGCTCCTGGTAGTCGGAGCGCCACGGGAGTGGTACCGTTGGATTCGGCTGGACGTTTGCAAGCGAATGGCGTGAAAAAATTTGGGGGTCCGGGAACAAATTTCCCTGAAAAACCCTGAAAAACTGGTTTTTTAATAAGTTTTTTAAAGAATAAAAATTTTGAAGATCTATATAAACACGCGATACGTGTGCTATATATTTAGAAAGGTCTGTAAGAGACCTACAAACTAATATAACCAAATGAAATTTTTACTAAACCGTTTTTGATAAAATTGAATTTTAAAAAGTGACTATTTTTAGAAGTTTTTTAATTATAAAAGCTATTTGTTTTTAATTGGGGATGCCAAAATTATACTCAAACGAAAGCAGACGTCTTGAGCTGTAGGTCAACGAAGAAATCACGAAAATCCACTGATAAACAGCGAAATTATGACGTGTCAAAGAAAAAATGTATCGCTATATAGCAATAAAAACAATGATTTTCGTATAAATACGAAAAATATCAAATATTTTCGCGTGTAAAGGCGCGAAGGTCAATAAATAGATCAAATAAGACACGTTTACAAAAAAGTTTGAACAAAATCGCACAGAAATTAAAATTTTTGTATACAAGTGAATTATTTGTGCGGCCGACTTAGGTGGATTTCAAGTACTTATGAATGACTCCACGAGATGTTATTTTGGTCGGGAACACAC
The DNA here is from genome assembly GCA_905146925.1 of Autographa gamma. Lineage (NCBI taxonomy): Eukaryota > Metazoa > Arthropoda > Insecta > Lepidoptera > Noctuidae > Autographa > Autographa gamma. Next base: position 45,967 of record CAJHUD010000043.1, on the reverse strand, counting down.
AAATTCGTAGTTTCCTCGGCTCCTGGTAGTCGGAGCGCCACGGGAGTGGTACCGTTGGATTCGGCTGGACGTTTGCAAGCGAATGGCGTGAAAAAATTTGGGGGTCCGGGAACAAATTTCCCTGAAAAACCCTGAAAAACTGGTTTTTTAATAAGTTTTTTAAAGAATAAAAATTTTGAAGATCTATATAAACACGCGATACGTGTGCTATATATTTAGAAAGGTCTGTAAGAGACCTACAAACTAATATAACCAAATGAAATTTTTACTAAACCGTTTTTGATAAAATTGAATTTTAAAAAGTGACTATTTTTAGAAGTTTTTTAATTATAAAAGCTATTTGTTTTTAATTGGGGATGCCAAAATTATACTCAAACGAAAGCAGACGTCTTGAGCTGTAGGTCAACGAAGAAATCACGAAAATCCACTGATAAACAGCGAAATTATGACGTGTCAAAGAAAAAATGTATCGCTATATAGCAATAAAAACAATGATTTTCGTATAAATACGAAAAATATCAAATATTTTCGCGTGTAAAGGCGCGAAGGTCAATAAATAGATCAAATAAGACACGTTTACAAAAAAGTTTGAACAAAATCGCACAGAAATTAAAATTTTTGTATACAAGTGAATTATTTGTGCGGCCGACTTAGGTGGATTTCAAGTACTTATGAATGACTCCACGAGATGTTATTTTGGTCGGGAACACACAAATTCGTAGTTTCCTCGGCTCCTGGTAGTCGGAGCGCCACGGGAGTGGTACCGTTGGATTCGGCTGGACGTTTGCAAGCGAATGGCGTGAAAAAATTTGGGGGTCCGGGAACAAATTTCCCTGAAAAACCCTGAAAAACTGGTTTTTTAATAAGTTTTTTAAAGAATAAAAATTTTGAAGATCTATATAAACACGCGATACGTGTGCTATATATTTAGAAAGGTCTGTAAGAGACCTACAAACTAATATAACCAAATGAAATTTTTACTAAACCGTTTTTGATAAAATTGAATTTTAAAAAGTGACTATTTTTAGAAGTTTTTTAATTATAAAAGCTATTTGTTTTTAATTGGGGATGCCAAAATTATACTCAAACGAAAGCAGACGTCTTGAGCTGTAGGTCAACGAAGAAATCACGAAAATCCACTGATAAACAGCGAAATTATGACGTGTCAAAGAAAAAATGTATCGCTATATAGCAATAAAAACAATGATTTTCGTATAAATACGAAAAATATCAAATATTTTCGCGTGTAAAGGCGCGAAGGTCAATAAATAGATCAAATAAGACACGTTTACAAAAAAGTTTGAACAAAATCGCACAGAAATTAAAATTTTTGTATACAAGTGAATTATTTGTGCGGCCGACTTAGGTGGATTTCAAGTACTTATGAATGACTCCACGAGATGTTATTTTGGTCGGGAACACACAAATTCGTAGTTTCCTCGGCTCCTGGTAGTCGGAGCGCCACGGGAGTGGTACCGTTGGATTCGGCTGGACGTTTGCAAGCGAATGGCGTGAAAAAATTTGGGGGTCCGGGAACAAATTTCCCTGAAAAACCCTGAAAAACTGGTTTTTTAATAAGTTTTTTAAAGAATAAAAATTTTGAAGATCTATATAAACACGCGATACGTGTGCTATATATTTAGAAAGGTCTGTAAGAGACCTACAAACTAATATAACCAAATGAAATTTTTACTAAACCGTTTTTGATAAAATTGAATTTTAAAAAGTGACTATTTTTAGAAGTTTTTTAATTATAAAAGCTATTTGTTTTTAATTGGGGATGCCAAAATTATACTCAAACGAAAGCAGACGTCTTGAGCTGTAGGTCAACGAAGAAATCACGAAAATCCACTGATAAACAGCGAAATTATGACGTGTCAAAGAAAAAATGTATCGCTATATAGCAATAAAAACAATGATTTTCGTATAAATACGAAAAATATCAAATATTTTCGCGTGTAAAGGCGCGAAGGTCAATAAATAGATCAAATAAGACACGTTTACAAAAAAGTTTGAACAAAATCGCACAGAAATTAAAATTTTTGTATACAAGTGAATTATTTGTGCGGCCGACTTAGGTGGATTTCAAGTACTTATGAATGACTCCACGAGATGTTATTTTGGTCGGGAACACACAAATTCGTAGTTTCCTCGGCTCCTGGTAGTCGGAGCGCCACGGGAGTGGTACCGTTGGATTCGGCTGGACGTTTGCAAGCGAATGGCGTGAAAAAATTTGGGGGTCCGGGAACAAATTTCCCTGAAAAACCCTGAAAAACTGGTTTTTTAATAAGTTTTTTAAAGAATAAAAATTTTGAAGATCTATATAAACACGCGATACGTGTGCTATATATTTAGAAAGGTCTGTAAGAGACCTACAAACTAATATAACCAAATGAAATTTTTACTAAACCGTTTTTGATAAAATTGAATTTTAAAAAGTGACTATTTTTAGAAGTTTTTTAATTATAAAAGCTATTTGTTTTTAATTGGGGATGCCAAAATTATACTCAAACGAAAGCAGACGTCTTGAGCTGTAGGTCAACGAAGAAATCACGAAAATCCACTGATAAACAGCGAAATTATGACGTGTCAAAGAAAAAATGTATCGCTATATAGCAATAAAAACAATGATTTTCGTATAAATACGAAAAATATCAAATATTTTCGCGTGTAAAGGCGCGAAGGTCAATAAATAGATCAAATAAGACACGTTTACAAAAAAGTTTGAACAAAATCGCACAGAAATTAAAATTTTTGTATACAAGTGAATTATTTGTGCGGCCGACTTAGGTGGATTTCAAGTACTTATGAATGACTCCACGAGATGTTATTTTGGTCGGGAACACACAAATTCGTAGTTTCCTCGGCTCCTGGTAGTCGGAGCGCCACGGGAGTGGTACCGTTGGATTCGGCTGGACGTTTGCAAGCGAATGGCGTGAAAAAATTTGGGGGTCCGGGAACAAATTTCCCTGAAAAACCCTGAAAAACTGGTTTTTTAATAAGTTTTTTAAAGAATAAAAATTTTGAAGATCTATATAAACACGCGATACGTGTGCTATATATTTAGAAAGGTCTGTAAGAGACCTACAAACTAATATAACCAAATGAAATTTTTACTAAACCGTTTTTGATAAAATTGAATTTTAAAAAGTGACTATTTTTAGAAGTTTTTTAATTATAAAAGCTATTTGTTTTTAATTGGGGATGCCAAAATTATACTCAAACGAAAGCAGACGTCTTGAGCTGTAGGTCAACGAAGAAATCACGAAAATCCACTGATAAACAGCGAAATTATGACGTGTCAAAGAAAAAATGTATCGCTATATAGCAATAAAAACAATGATTTTCGTATAAATACGAAAAATATCAAATATTTTCGCGTGTAAAGGCGCGAAGGTCAATAAATAGATCAAATAAGACACGTTTACAAAAAAGTTTGAACAAAATCGCACAGAAATTAAAATTTTTGTATACAAGTGAATTATTTGTGCGGCCGACTTAGGTGGATTTCAAGTACTTATGAATGACTCCACGAGATGTTATTTTGGTCGGGAACACACAAATTCGTAGTTTCCTCGGCTCCTGGTAGTCGGAGCGCCACGGGAGTGGTACCGTTGGATTCGGCTGGACGTTTGCAAGCGAATGGCGTGAAAAAATTTGGGGGTCCGGGAACAAATTTCCCTGAAAAACCCTGAAAAACTGGTTTTTTAATAAGTTTTTTAAAGAATAAAAATTTTGAAGATCTATATAAACACGCGATACGTGTGCTATATATTTAGAAAGGTCTGTAAGAGACCTACAAACTAATATAACCAAATGAAATTTTTACTAAACCGTTTTTGATAAAATTGAATTTTAAAAAGTGACTATTTTTAGAAGTTTTTTAATTATAAAAGCTATTTGTTTTTAATTGGGGATGCCAAAATTATACTCAAACGAAAGCAGACGTCTTGAGCTGTAGGTCAACGAAGAAATCACGAAAATCCACTGATAAACAGCGAAATTATGACGTGTCAAAGAAAAAATGTATCGCTATATAGCAATAAAAACAATGATTTTCGTATAAATACGAAAAATATCAAATATTTTCGCGTGTAAAGGCGCGAAGGTCAATAAATAGATCAAATAAGACACGTTTACAAAAAAGTTTGAACAAAATCGCACAGAAATTAAAATTTTTGTATACAAGTGAATTATTTGTGCGGCCGACTTAGGTGGATTTCAAGTACTTATGAATGACTCCACGAGATGTTATTTTGGTCGGGAACACACAAATTCGTAGTTTCCTCGGCTCCTGGTAGTCGGAGCGCCACGGGAGTGGTACCGTTGGATTCGGCTGGACGTTTGCAAGCGAATGGCGTGAAAAAATTTGGGGGTCCGGGAACAAATTTCCCTGAAAAACCCTGAAAAACTGGTTTTTTAATAAGTTTTTTAAAGAATAAAAATTTTGAAGATCTATATAAACACGCGATACGTGTGCTATATATTTAGAAAGGTCTGTAAGAGACCTACAAACTAATATAACCAAATGAAATTTTTACTAAACCGTTTTTGATAAAATTGAATTTTAAAAAGTGACTATTTTTAGAAGTTTTTTAATTATAAAAGCTATTTGTTTTTAATTGGGGATGCCAAAATTATACTCAAACGAAAGCAGACGTCTTGAGCTGTAGGTCAACGAAGAAATCACGAAAATCCACTGATAAACAGCGAAATTATGACGTGTCAAAGAAAAAATGTATCGCTATATAGCAATAAAAACAATGATTTTCGTATAAATACGAAAAATATCAAATATTTTCGCGTGTAAAGGCGCGAAGGTCAATAAATAGATCAAATAAGACACGTTTACAAAAAAGTTTGAACAAAATCGCACAGAAATTAAAATTTTTGTATACAAGTGAATTATTTGTGCGGCCGACTTAGGTGGATTTCAAGTACTTATGAATGACTCCACGAGATGTTATTTTGGTCGGGAACACACAAATTCGTAGTTTCCTCGGCTCCTGGTAGTCGGAGCGCCACGGGAGTGGTACCGTTGGATTCGGCTGGACGTTTGCAAGCGAATGGCGTGAAAAAATTTGGGGGTCCGGGAACAAATTTCCCTGAAAAACCCTGAAAAACTGGTTTTTTAATAAGTTTTTTAAAGAATAAAAATTTTGAAGATCTATATAAACACGCGATACGTGTGCTATATATTTAGAAAGGTCTGTAAGAGACCTACAAACTAATATAACCAAATGAAATTTTTACTAAACCGTTTTTGATAAAATTGAATTTTAAAAAGTGACTATTTTTAGAAGTTTTTTAATTATAAAAGCTATTTGTTTTTAATTGGGGATGCCAAAATTATACTCAAACGAAAGCAGACGTCTTGAGCTGTAGGTCAACGAAGAAATCACGAAAATCCACTGATAAACAGCGAAATTATGACGTGTCAAAGAAAAAATGTATCGCTATATAGCAATAAAAACAATGATTTTCGTATAAATACGAAAAATATCAAATATTTTCGCGTGTAAAGGCGCGAAGGTCAATAAATAGATCAAATAAGACACGTTTACAAAAAAGTTTGAACAAAATCGCACAGAAATTAAAATTTTTGTATACAAGTGAATTATTTGTGCGGCCGACTTAGGTGGATTTCAAGTACTTATGAATGACTCCACGAGATGTTATTTTGGTCGGGAACACACAAATTCGTAGTTTCCTCGGCTCCTGGTAGTCGGAGCGCCACGGGAGTGGTACCGTTGGATTCGGCTGGACGTTTGCAAGCGAATGGCGTGAAAAAATTTGGGGGTCCGGGAACAAATTTCCCTGAAAAACCCTGAAAAACTGGTTTTTTAATAAGTTTTTTAAAGAATAAAAATTTTGAAGATCTATATAAACACGCGATACGTGTGCTATATATTTAGAAAGGTCTGTAAGAGACCTACAAACTAATATAACCAAATGAAATTTTTACTAAACCGTTTTTGATAAAATTGAATTTTAAAAAGTGACTATTTTTAGAAGTTTTTTAATTATAAAAGCTATTTGTTTTTAATTGGGGATGCCAAAATTATACTCAAACGAAAGCAGACGTCTTGAGCTGTAGGTCAACGAAGAAATCACGAAAATCCACTGATAAACAGCGAAATTATGACGTGTCAAAGAAAAAATGTATCGCTATATAGCAATAAAAACAATGATTTTCGTATAAATACGAAAAATATCAAATATTTTCGCGTGTAAAGGCGCGAAGGTCAATAAATAGATCAAATAAGACACGTTTACAAAAAAGTTTGAACAAAATCGCACAGAAATTAAAATTTTTGTATACAAGTGAATTATTTGTGCGGCCGACTTAGGTGGATTTCAAGTACTTATGAATGACTCCACGAGATGTTATTTTGGTCGGGAACACACAAATTCGTAGTTTCCTCGGCTCCTGGTAGTCGGAGCGCCACGGGAGTGGTACCGTTGGATTCGGCTGGACGTTTGCAAGCGAATGGCGTGAAAAAATTTGGGGGTCCGGGAACAAATTTCCCTGAAAAACCCTGAAAAACTGGTTTTTTAATAAGTTTTTTAAAGAATAAAAATTTTGAAGATCTATATAAACACGCGATACGTGTGCTATATATTTAGAAAGGTCTGTAAGAGACCTACAAACTAATATAACCAAATGAAATTTTTACTAAACCGTTTTTGATAAAATTGAATTTTAAAAAGTGACTATTTTTAGAAGTTTTTTAATTATAAAAGCTATTTGTTTTTAATTGGGGATGCCAAAATTATACTCAAACGAAAGCAGACGTCTTGAGCTGTAGGTCAACGAAGAAATCACGAAAATCCACTGATAAACAGCGAAATTATGACGTGTCAAAGAAAAAATGTATCGCTATATAGCAATAAAAACAATGATTTTCGTATAAATACGAAAAATATCAAATATTTTCGCGTGTAAAGGCGCGAAGGTCAATAAATAGATCAAATAAGACACGTTTACAAAAAAGTTTGAACAAAATCGCACAGAAATTAAAATTTTTGTATACAAGTGAATTATTTGTGCGGCCGACTTAGGTGGATTTCAAGTACTTATGAATGACTCCACGAGATGTTATTTTGGTCGGGAACACACAAATTCGTAGTTTCCTCGGCTCCTGGTAGTCGGAGCGCCACGGGAGTGGTACCGTTGGATTCGGCTGGACGTTTGCAAGCGAATGGCGTGAAAAAATTTGGGGGTCCGGGAACAAATTTCCCTGAAAAACCCTGAAAAACTGGTTTTTTAATAAGTTTTTTAAAGAATAAAAATTTTGAAGATCTATATAAACACGCGATACGTGTGCTATATATTTAGAAAGGTCTGTAAGAGACCTACAAACTAATATAACCAAATGAAATTTTTACTAAACCGTTTTTGATAAAATTGAATTTTAAAAAGTGACTATTTTTAGAAGTTTTTTAATTATAAAAGCTATTTGTTTTTAATTGGGGATGCCAAAATTATACTCAAACGAAAGCAGACGTCTTGAGCTGTAGGTCAACGAAGAAATCACGAAAATCCACTGATAAACAGCGAAATTATGACGTGTCAAAGAAAAAATGTATCGCTATATAGCAATAAAAACAATGATTTTCGTATAAATACGAAAAATATCAAATATTTTCGCGTGTAAAGGCGCGAAGGTCAATAAATAGATCAAATAAGACACGTTTACAAAAAAGTTTGAACAAAATCGCACAGAAATTAAAATTTTTGTATACAAGTGAATTATTTGTGCGGCCGACTTAGGTGGATTTCAAGTACTTATGAATGACTCCACGAGATGTTATTTTGGTCGGGAACACACAAATTCGTAGTTTCCTCGGCTCCTGGTAGTCGGAGCGCCACGGGAGTGGTACCGTTGGATTCGGCTGGACGTTTGCAAGCGAATGGCGTGAAAAAATTTGGGGGTCCGGGAACAAATTTCCCTGAAAAACCCTGAAAAACTGGTTTTTTAATAAGTTTTTTAAAGAATAAAAATTTTGAAGATCTATATAAACACGCGATACGTGTGCTATATATTTAGAAAGGTCTGTAAGAGACCTACAAACTAATATAACCAAATGAAATTTTTACTAAACCGTTTTTGATAAAATTGAATTTTAAAAAGTGACTATTTTTAGAAGTTTTTTAATTATAAAAGCTATTTGTTTTTAATTGGGGATGCCAAAATTATACTCAAACGAAAGCAGACGTCTTGAGCTGTAGGTCAACGAAGAAATCACGAAAATCCACTGATAAACAGCGAAATTATGACGTGTCAAAGAAAAAATGTATCGCTATATAGCAATAAAAACAATGATTTTCGTATAAATACGAAAAATATCAAATATTTTCGCGTGTAAAGGCGCGAAGGTCAATAAATAGATCAAATAAGACACGTTTACAAAAAAGTTTGAACAAAATCGCACAGAAATTAAAATTTTTGTATACAAGTGAATTATTTGTGCGGCCGACTTAGGTGGATTTCAAGTACTTATGAATGACTCCACGAGATGTTATTTTGGTCGGGAACACACAAATTCGTAGTTTCCTCGGCTCCTGGTAGTCGGAGCGCCACGGGAGTGGTACCGTTGGATTCGGCTGGACGTTTGCAAGCGAATGGCGTGAAAAAATTTGGGGGTCCGGGAACAAATTTCCCTGAAAAACCCTGAAAAACTGGTTTTTTAATAAGTTTTTTAAAGAATAAAAATTTTGAAGATCTATATAAACACGCGATACGTGTGCTATATATTTAGAAAGGTCTGTAAGAGACCTACAAACTAATATAACCAAATGAAATTTTTACTAAACCGTTTTTGATAAAATTGAATTTTAAAAAGTGACTATTTTTAGAAGTTTTTTAATTATAAAAGCTATTTGTTTTTAATTGGGGATGCCAAAATTATACTCAAACGAAAGCAGACGTCTTGAGCTGTAGGTCAACGAAGAAATCACGAAAATCCACTGATAAACAGCGAAATTATGACGTGTCAAAGAAAAAATGTATCGCTATATAGCAATAAAAACAATGATTTTCGTATAAATACGAAAAATATCAAATATTTTCGCGTGTAAAGGCGCGAAGGTCAATAAATAGATCAAATAAGACACGTTTACAAAAAAGTTTGAACAAAATCGCACAGAAATTAAAATTTTTGTATACAAGTGAATTATTTGTGCGGCCGACTTAGGTGGATTTCAAGTACTTATGAATGACTCCACGAGATGTTATTTTGGTCGGGAACACACAAATTCGTAGTTTCCTCGGCTCCTGGTAGTCGGAGCGCCACGGGAGTGGTACCGTTGGATTCGGCTGGACGTTTGCAAGCGAATGGCGTGAAAAAATTTGGGGGTCCGGGAACAAATTTCCCTGAAAAACCCTGAAAAACTGGTTTTTTAATAAGTTTTTTAAAGAATAAAAATTTTGAAGATCTATATAAACACGCGATACGTGTGCTATATATTTAGAAAGGTCTGTAAGAGACCTACAAACTAATATAACCAAATGAAATTTTTACTAAACCGTTTTTGATAAAATTGAATTTTAAAAAGTGACTATTTTTAGAAGTTTTTTAATTATAAAAGCTATTTGTTTTTAATTGGGGATGCCAAAATTATACTCAAACGAAAGCAGACGTCTTGAGCTGTAGGTCAACGAAGAAATCACGAAAATCCACTGATAAACAGCGAAATTATGACGTGTCAAAGAAAAAATGTATCGCTATATAGCAATAAAAACAATGATTTTCGTATAAATACGAAAAATATCAAATATTTTCGCGTGTAAAGGCGCGAAGGTCAATAAATAGATCAAATAAGACACGTTTACAAAAAAGTTTGAACAAAATCGCACAGAAATTAAAATTTTTGTATACAAGTGAATTATTTGTGCGGCCGACTTAGGTGGATTTCAAGTACTTATGAATGACTCCACGAGATGTTATTTTGGTCGGGAACACACAAATTCGTAGTTTCCTCGGCTCCTGGTAGTCGGAGCGCCACGGGAGTGGTACCGTTGGATTCGGCTGGACGTTTGCAAGCGAATGGCGTGAAAAAATTTGGGGGTCCGGGAACAAATTTCCCTGAAAAACCCTGAAAAACTGGTTTTTTAATAAGTTTTTTAAAGAATAAAAATTTTGAAGATCTATATAAACACGCGATACGTGTGCTATATATTTAGAAAGGTCTGTAAGAGACCTACAAACTAATATAACCAAATGAAATTTTTACTAAACCGTTTTTGATAAAATTGAATTTTAAAAAGTGACTATTTTTAGAAGTTTTTTAATTATAAAAGCTATTTGTTTTTAATTGGGGATGCCAAAATTATACTCAAACGAAAGCAGACGTCTTGAGCTGTAGGTCAACGAAGAAATCACGAAAATCCACTGATAAACAGCGAAATTATGACGTGTCAAAGAAAAAATGTATCGCTATATAGCAATAAAAACAATGATTTTCGTATAAATACGAAAAATATCAAATATTTTCGCGTGTAAAGGCGCGAAGGTCAATAAATAGATCAAATAAGACACGTTTACAAAAAAGTTTGAACAAAATCGCACAGAAATTAAAATTTTTGTATACAAGTGAATTATTTGTGCGGCCGACTTAGGTGGATTTCAAGTACTTATGAATGACTCCACGAGATGTTATTTTGGTCGGGAACACACAAATTCGTAGTTTCCTCGGCTCCTGGTAGTCGGAGCGCCACGGGAGTGGTACCGTTGGATTCGGCTGGACGTTTGCAAGCGAATGGCGTGAAAAAATTTGGGGGTCCGGGAACAAATTTCCCTGAAAAACCCTGAAAAACTGGTTTTTTAATAAGTTTTTTAAAGAATAAAAATTTTGAAGATCTATATAAACACGCGATACGTGTGCTATATATTTAGAAAGGTCTGTAAGAGACCTACAAACTAATATAACCAAATGAAATTTTTACTAAACCGTTTTTGATAAAATTGAATTTTAAAAAGTGACTATTTTTAGAAGTTTTTTAATTATAAAAGCTATTTGTTTTTAATTGGGGATGCCAAAATTATACTCAAACGAAAGCAGACGTCTTGAGCTGTAGGTCAACGAAGAAATCACGAAAATCCACTGATAAACAGCGAAATTATGACGTGTCAAAGAAAAAATGTATCGCTATATAGCAATAAAAACAATGATTTTCGTATAAATACGAAAAATATCAAATATTTTCGCGTGTAAAGGCGCGAAGGTCAATAAATAGATCAAATAAGACACGTTTACAAAAAAGTTTGAACAAAATCGCACAGAAATTAAAATTTTTGTATACAAGTGAATTATTTGTGCGGCCGACTTAGGTGGATTTCAAGTACTTATGAATGACTCCACGAGATGTTATTTTGGTCGGGAACACACAAATTCGTAGTTTCCTCGGCTCCTGGTAGTCGGAGCGCCACGGGAGTGGTACCGTTGGATTCGGCTGGACGTTTGCAAGCGAATGGCGTGAAAAAATTTGGGGGTCCGGGAACAAATTTCCCTGAAAAACCCTGAAAAACTGGTTTTTTAATAAGTTTTTTAAAGAATAAAAATTTTGAAGATCTATATAAACACGCGATACGTGTGCTATATATTTAGAAAGGTCTGTAAGAGACCTACAAACTAATATAACCAAATGAAATTTTTACTAAACCGTTTTTGATAAAATTGAATTTTAAAAAGTGACTATTTTTAGAAGTTTTTTAATTATAAAAGCTATTTGTTTTTAATTGGGGATGCCAAAATTATACTCAAACGAAAGCAGACGTCTTGAGCTGTAGGTCAACGAAGAAATCACGAAAATCCACTGATAAACAGCGAAATTATGACGTGTCAAAGAAAAAATGTATCGCTATATAGCAATAAAAACAATGATTTTCGTATAAATACGAAAAATATCAAATATTTTCGCGTGTAAAGGCGCGAAGGTCAATAAATAGATCAAATAAGACACGTTTACAAAAAAGTTTGAACAAAATCGCACAGAAATTAAAATTTTTGTATACAAGTGAATTATTTGTGCGGCCGACTTAGGTGGATTTCAAGTACTTATGAATGACTCCACGAGATGTTATTTTGGTCGGGAACACACAAATTCGTAGTTTCCTCGGCTCCTGGTAGTCGGAGCGCCACGGGAGTGGTACCGTTGGATTCGGCTGGACGTTTGCAAGCGAATGGCGTGAAAAAATTTGGGGGTCCGGGAACAAATTTCCCTGAAAAACCCTGAAAAACTGGTTTTTTAATAAGTTTTTTAAAGAATAAAAATTTTGAAGATCTATATAAACACGCGATACGTGTGCTATATATTTAGAAAGGTCTGTAAGAGACCTACAAACTAATATAACCAAATGAAATTTTTACTAAACCGTTTTTGATAAAATTGAATTTTAAAAAGTGACTATTTTTAGAAGTTTTTTAATTATAAAAGCTATTTGTTTTTAATTGGGGATGCCAAAATTATACTCAAACGAAAGCAGACGTCTTGAGCTGTAGGTCAACGAAGAAATCACGAAAATCCACTGATAAACAGCGAAATTATGACGTGTCAAAGAAAAAATGTATCGCTATATAGCAATAAAAATTTTTTTTTTTTTTTTTTTTTGATGAGAACTGCCGCAGTTAGCCTCATGGAGGCTTTCACTGCTTTACCGGACTAAGTTGGCGAGACATTACTAATACGCCTCCAGCCAGAAGCTACAAATTAACAATAGAGTTGTGGCAACGAAAGCTAAGGGCACCCCCTGCGGGGTTCGAACCTCGACTTAGTTCGTTGCTCACGATCATAACAAATAAAACAGCAAGAGAGGGCTGGATCAATGATTGATTATTTAGGGACTGTTTTGATTCTAGTTTGACCGGCTCGGGCCGGTATTATCTAGGGACGGGGGGGCAACGTTAACGTTACTATTATTATTTACAACAACACGCGACGAGCCTCGCCGGCGAGGACGGACACGATAGTGTCGGGACCGTTTGTGTGGAGTGTTGCTAGTCTGTTTGGGAGCTAACGCTTCTTGCATGAGCGTAATACTATCGTTAGGATACGCGAGAGCATGTCTGGGGCGCTTGGTGCGCGAGATACAGGAGGGGCGATATCGTGCGGCCGCCACGATAAGGGGATTTCGATGAGTTTCGGCTCGATCGAAGAATCGGATTGAAATCCGTTTCATAAACTGCTTGATGGTGGGCAGTTTGAGGTCGCAGTGAAGCTGCGAGTTACGCATGAACCACGGGGCGTCCGTGGCCTTGCGTAGGAAACGGTTCTGGAGGGTTTGCATCCTACGGAGTCTGGAGTCGGGTACGTGTGCGAACACAGCGCTACCATATGTCATGATAGGTCTCACGCACATTGTGTAAATTCTCATCTTACAAGTAAGTGATAGTTTACTATGCTTGTTCAACATACCATGAAGACGATAGAGGGCGAAGGCGGCGCGGCTGCGGGCCTTTTGGATGTGCTGACGGAAAGAGAGCTTTCGATCAAGGATTATACCCAGGTATTTGGCTTCCTGCTCCCAAGGGATAGGCTCGCCGAAGAGGGTGATCGGGGGGGGAGGCGCGGGCGCCCTACGTCTTTTGCAAAACAGTACGGCTGCGCTCTTCGAGGGGTTGACTTCGATCCTCCACTTCGCGAACCACTGCCCGAGGGCGTCGACCGCGGTCTGGAGGACTCGTCCTATGGCTTCGGGTTTCCGACCCGTATACAGAATAGCCGTATCGTCGGCGTATAAAGCTAACTGGGTCTTGCCACCTTTCGGAACGTCGCTAGAGTATAGCGAGAAGAGTAGGGGAGACAGCACCGAGCCTTGCGGCACGCCGGCGCGGATCGCGTGAGGTGACGAGAGCGTCCCCTCGACGCGATACCTGAAGGATCGGTCAGACAGGAAGTCTCGTATGATGTGCACGAGACGTTCTGGCACTTCGAGAGAGTACAGCTTGTAGATCAAGCCGTCGTGCCAGACTTTGTCGAAGGCTTTCGCAACATCGAACAGAAGCATGCCTGTGAGGTATCCGTGCTGAAAGCCAGCACTGACACTCTCGACGATGCGGTGGACTTGTTGCACGCACGAGTGTTCGGTTCGAAAGCCGAACTGCTCGTCAGGAATGAGACTCCTGGACTCGGCAAAGTCCATTAATCGAGAGTAGATGACGCGCTCGTACAGCTTACCAAGAACCTTGAGTAGGCTGATAGGGCGGTAACTAGTCGGCTCAGACTTGGGTTTACCCGGTTTGGGAATGCCGATGACTATCGCCTCCTTCCACTTTTGCGGAAAGAGGTTGTTGCTTAGAGCCGCATTGAAGATGCAAGTCACTAAGATAACTAGGGGCGGGGGAAAGAGCTTGATCACTCTGGAAGAGACGCCGTCTGAGCCGGGGGCTTTTCTGGGGTTCAAATCCTTGATCAGCGAACGGACTTCGTCGACTGTGACGGGGGGGAGAGGATACTCAGGGTCCTCGACTGGAGGGAGGGAGGCCCTGCGTTCGACTTCGGCTTGGACTCTTTCGAGGTGGGCCTGGTCGACCGGTAGGGCGCTGGGTGTGCACTGGGCCTCCAGACTGTCGGCGAGACACTCCGCTTTCTCGTCGTCGTCAAAGGCGAGGCTCTGATTAGGACGGTTCAGCGGGGGAGTCGAGGCATCCTCGCAGCAACGTAGCTTGCGTTGGAGTTGCCAGAAAGCTTGATGGTTCGGTTCGAGTTGACCGAGGAGCTTGTCCCATTGAGAGTCCCGCATCTCCCTCATGCGCTTCTTTACAGCACGCTGCAGAGAACGCATTCGGGCGCGGTTAGCTTCGCAGGGGAAGGAGTCATAGGCGCGGATAGATGCGTTTTTCTCCCTCAACAGGTCACGTGCGTCGTCCGTGAGGTTCCAGCGAGTGTCCGCGGTCACAGGTACCGACCGCGAACAATCGTCCACCGTAGACTGCACGTGCTCAGTGAGTGAGTCGATCGCACTAAGAGCGTCATTAGAGGACGCAATGTTATCGGGAATGGCATCGAGGTGAGGCGACTTGGCCGACTTGAGGCGAGCCCCAAGCTTAGACCAATCCGTTATCACCTTTGTGGGAGTGGGCTGACCAGCGTCTGGGGGACCTGTTCTAGCGCCGAGGGAGATGATCACTGGTCGGTGGTCTGAATCTAACTCTTGTAACACCTCTATCGAGCGCAGCGCTAGGCTGACGCCCTTCAAGAGGGTCATGTCGAGGATATCAGGTCTATAAGAGACGCAGTCGGGGTAGTGAGTTGGAGTCATCGGAGCGATGACGTCGAAGTTCAATCGGGAGGAGAGGAGTTCGAGTTGCCTGCCGCGTGGGTTACGCACACGACAGTTCCACGACTCGTGTTTGGCATTAAAGTCACCCGCCAGAAGGACGGAGTCACCTAGGGAGAAGAGAGCTTCCAAGTCGGGCTGTAAGTTAGCCCTCTGGTCAGAAGGGGGGATGTACGTGGAGACTATGTACAGGGGCCTATGGCCAGTCATGGCCAGCCGACAGACAGAGACCTCAATGTGAGATAGGGGGGGAGGATCCGTAGGAGTGCAATACAGGGACCTCTTGTAATAGATGAGCGTGCCGCCGCCGGCCGCTCGGGTGCGATCATTGCGGACTAGGGCGTAGTTCGCAATGTTTGGGTTCCTATCGGAGGGTTTGAGGAGAGACTCCTGGACGAGGAAGACATCGAGCTGATGATCGCGGACGAAGGTCGCGATTTCGACTCTCTGATCTTTAACGCCTCGGGCGTTGAAAATAGCAATAAAAACAATGATTTTCGTATAAATACGAAAAATATCAAATATTTTCGCGTGTAAAGGCGCGAAGGTCAATAAATAGATCAAATAAGACACGTTTACAAAAAAGTTTGAACAAAATCGCACAGAAATTAAAATTTTTGTATACAAGTGAATTATTTGTGCGGCCGACTTAGGTGGATTTCAAGTACTTATGAATGACTCCACGAGATGTTATTTTGGTCGGGAACACACAAATTCGTAGTTTCCTCGGCTCCTGGTAGTCGGAGCGCCACGGGAGTGGTACCGTTGGATTCGGCTGGACGTTTGCAAGCGAATGGCGTGAAAAAATTTGGGGGTCCGGGAACAAATTTCCCTGAAAAACCCTGAAAAACTGGTTTTTTAATAAGTTTTTTAAAGAATAAAAATTTTGAAGATCTATATAAACACGCGATACGTGTGCTATATATTTAGAAAGGTCTGTAAGAGACCTACAAACTAATATAACCAAATGAAATTTTTACTAAACCGTTTTTGATAAAATTGAATTTTAAAAAGTGACTATTTTTAGAAGTTTTTTAATTATAAAAGCTATTTGTTTTTAATTGGGGATGCCAAAATTATACTCAAACGAAAGCAGACGTCTTGAGCTGTAGGTCAACGAAGAAATCACGAAAATCCACTGATAAACAGCGAAATTATGACGTGTCAAAGAAAAAATGTATCGCTATATAGCAATAAAAACAATGATTTTCGTATAAATACGAAAAATATCAAATATTTTCGCGTGTAAAGGCGCGAAGGTCAATAAATAGATCAAATAAGACACGTTTACAAAAAAGTTTGAACAAAATCGCACAGAAATTAAAATTTTTGTATACAAGTGAATTATTTGTGCGGCCGACTTAGGTGGATTTCAAGTACTTATGAATGACTCCACGAGATGTTATTTTGGTCGGGAACACACAAATTCGTAGTTTCCTCGGCTCCTGGTAGTCGGAGCGCCACGGGAGTGGTACCGTTGGATTCGGCTGGACGTTTGCAAGCGAATGGCGTGAAAAAATTTGGGGGTCCGGGAACAAATTTCCCTGAAAAACCCTGAAAAACTGGTTTTTTAATAAGTTTTTTAAAGAATAAAAATTTTGAAGATCTATATAAACACGCGATACGTGTGCTATATATTTAGAAAGGTCTGTAAGAGACCTACAAACTAATATAACCAAATGAAATTTTTACTAAACCGTTTTTGATAAAATTGAATTTTAAAAAGTGACTATTTTTAGAAGTTTTTTAATTATAAAAGCTATTTGTTTTTAATTGGGGATGCCAAAATTATACTCAAACGAAAGCAGACGTCTTGAGCTGTAGGTCAACGAAGAAATCACGAAAATCCACTGATAAACAGCGAAATTATGACGTGTCAAAGAAAAAATGTATCGCTATATAGCAATAAAAACAATGATTTTCGTATAAATACGAAAAATATCAAATATTTTCGCGTGTAAAGGCGCGAAGGTCAATAAATAGATCAAATAAGACACGTTTACAAAAAAGTTTGAACAAAATCGCACAGAAATTAAAATTTTTGTATACAAGTGAATTATTTGTGCGGCCGACTTAGGTGGATTTCAAGTACTTATGAATGACTCCACGAGATGTTATTTTGGTCGGGAACACACAAATTCGTAGTTTCCTCGGCTCCTGGTAGTCGGAGCGCCACGGGAGTGGTACCGTTGGATTCGGCTGGACGTTTGCAAGCGAATGGCGTGAAAAAATTTGGGGGTCCGGGAACAAATTTCCCTGAAAAACCCTGAAAAACTGGTTTTTTAATAAGTTTTTTAAAGAATAAAAATTTTGAAGATCTATATAAACACGCGATACGTGTGCTATATATTTAGAAAGGTCTGTAAGAGACCTACAAACTAATATAACCAAATGAAATTTTTACTAAACCGTTTTTGATAAAATTGAATTTTAAAAAGTGACTATTTTTAGAAGTTTTTTAATTATAAAAGCTATTTGTTTTTAATTGGGGATGCCAAAATTATACTCAAACGAAAGCAGACGTCTTGAGCTGTAGGTCAACGAAGAAATCACGAAAATCCACTGATAAACAGCGAAATTATGACGTGTCAAAGAAAAAATGTATCGCTATATAGCAATAAAAACAATGATTTTCGTATAAATACGAAAAATATCAAATATTTTCGCGTGTAAAGGCGCGAAGGTCAATAAATAGATCAAATAAGACACGTTTACAAAAAAGTTTGAACAAAATCGCACAGAAATTAAAATTTTTGTATACAAGTGAATTATTTGTGCGGCCGACTTAGGTGGATTTCAAGTACTTATGAATGACTCCACGAGATGTTATTTTGGTCGGGAACACACAAATTCGTAGTTTCCTCGGCTCCTGGTAGTCGGAGCGCCACGGGAGTGGTACCGTTGGATTCGGCTGGACGTTTGCAAGCGAATGGCGTGAAAAAATTTGGGGGTCCGGGAACAAATTTCCCTGAAAAACCCTGAAAAACTGGTTTTTTAATAAGTTTTTTAAAGAATAAAAATTTTGAAGATCTATATAAACACGCGATACGTGTGCTATATATTTAGAAAGGTCTGTAAGAGACCTACAAACTAATATAACCAAATGAAATTTTTACTAAACCGTTTTTGATAAAATTGAATTTTAAAAAGTGACTATTTTTAGAAGTTTTTTAATTATAAAAGCTATTTGTTTTTAATTGGGGATGCCAAAATTATACTCAAACGAAAGCAGACGTCTTGAGCTGTAGGTCAACGAAGAAATCACGAAAATCCACTGATAAACAGCGAAATTATGACGTGTCAAAGAAAAAATGTATCGCTATATAGCAATAAAAACAATGATTTTCGTATAAATACGAAAAATATCAAATATTTTCGCGTGTAAAGGCGCGAAGGTCAATAAATAGATCAAATAAGACACGTTTACAAAAAAGTTTGAACAAAATCGCACAGAAATTAAAATTTTTGTATACAAGTGAATTATTTGTGCGGCCGACTTAGGTGGATTTCAAGTACTTATGAATGACTCCACGAGATGTTATTTTGGTCGGGAACACACAAATTCGTAGTTTCCTCGGCTCCTGGTAGTCGGAGCGCCACGGGAGTGGTACCGTTGGATTCGGCTGGACGTTTGCAAGCGAATGGCGTGAAAAAATTTGGGGGTCCGGGAACAAATTTCCCTGAAAAACCCTGAAAAACTGGTTTTTTAATAAGTTTTTTAAAGAATAAAAATTTTGAAGATCTATATAAACACGCGATACGTGTGCTATATATTTAGAAAGGTCTGTAAGAGACCTACAAACTAATATAACCAAATGAAATTTTTACTAAACCGTTTTTGATAAAATTGAATTTTAAAAAGTGACTATTTTTAGAAGTTTTTTAATTATAAAAGCTATTTGTTTTTAATTGGGGATGCCAAAATTATACTCAAACGAAAGCAGACGTCTTGAGCTGTAGGTCAACGAAGAAATCACGAAAATCCACTGATAAACAGCGAAATTATGACGTGTCAAAGAAAAAATGTATCGCTATATAGCAATAAAAACAATGATTTTCGTATAAATACGAAAAATATCAAATATTTTCGCGTGTAAAGGCGCGAAGGTCAATAAATAGATCAAATAAGACACGTTTACAAAAAAGTTTGAACAAAATCGCACAGAAATTAAAATTTTTGTATACAAGTGAATTATTTGTGCGGCCGACTTAGGTGGATTTCAAGTACTTATGAATGACTCCACGAGATGTTATTTTGGTCGGGAACACACAAATTCGTAGTTTCCTCGGCTCCTGGTAGTCGGAGCGCCACGGGAGTGGTACCGTTGGATTCGGCTGGACGTTTGCAAGCGAATGGCGTGAAAAAATTTGGGGGTCCGGGAACAAATTTCCCTGAAAAACCCTGAAAAACTGGTTTTTTAATAAGTTTTTTAAAGAATAAAAATTTTGAAGATCTATATAAACACGCGATACGTGTGCTATATATTTAGAAAGGTCTGTAAGAGACCTACAAACTAATATAACCAAATGAAATTTTTACTAAACCGTTTTTGATAAAATTGAATTTTAAAAAGTGACTATTTTTAGAAGTTTTTTAATTATAAAAGCTATTTGTTTTTAATTGGGGATGCCAAAATTATACTCAAACGAAAGCAGACGTCTTGAGCTGTAGGTCAACGAAGAAATCACGAAAATCCACTGATAAACAGCGAAATTATGACGTGTCAAAGAAAAAATGTATCGCTATATAGCAATAAAAACAATGATTTTCGTATAAATACGAAAAATATCAAATATTTTCGCGTGTAAAGGCGCGAAGGTCAATAAATAGATCAAATAAGACACGTTTACAAAAAAGTTTGAACAAAATCGCACAGAAATTAAAATTTTTGTATACAAGTGAATTATTTGTGCGGCCGACTTAGGTGGATTTCAAGTACTTATGAATGACTCCACGAGATGTTATTTTGGTCGGGAACACACAAATTCGTAGTTTCCTCGGCTCCTGGTAGTCGGAGCGCCACGGGAGTGGTACCGTTGGATTCGGCTGGACGTTTGCAAGCGAATGGCGTGAAAAAATTTGGGGGTCCGGGAACAAATTTCCCTGAAAAACCCTGAAAAACTGGTTTTTTAATAAGTTTTTTAAAGAATAAAAATTTTGAAGATCTATATAAACACGCGATACGTGTGCTATATATTTAGAAAGGTCTGTAAGAGACCTACAAACTAATATAACCAAATGAAATTTTTACTAAACCGTTTTTGATAAAATTGAATTTTAAAAAGTGACTATTTTTAGAAGTTTTTTAATTATAAAAGCTATTTGTTTTTAATTGGGGATGCCAAAATTATACTCAAACGAAAGCAGACGTCTTGAGCTGTAGGTCAACGAAGAAATCACGAAAATCCACTGATAAACAGCGAAATTATGACGTGTCAAAGAAAAAATGTATCGCTATATAGCAATAAAAACAATGATTTTCGTATAAATACGAAAAATATCAAATATTTTCGCGTGTAAAGGCGCGAAGGTCAATAAATAGATCAAATAAGACACGTTTACAAAAAAGTTTGAACAAAATCGCACAGAAATTAAAATTTTTGTATACAAGTGAATTATTTGTGCGGCCGACTTAGGTGGATTTCAAGTACTTATGAATGACTCCACGAGATGTTATTTTGGTCGGGAACACACAAATTCGTAGTTTCCTCGGCTCCTGGTAGTCGGAGCGCCACGGGAGTGGTACCGTTGGATTCGGCTGGACGTTTGCAAGCGAATGGCGTGAAAAAATTTGGGGGTCCGGGAACAAATTTCCCTGAAAAACCCTGAAAAACTGGTTTTTTTAATAAGTTTTTTAAAGAATAAAAATTTTGAAGATCTATATAAACACGCGATACGTGTGCTATATATTTAGAAAGGTCTGTAAGAGACCTACAAACTAATATAACCAAATGAAATTTTTACTAAACCGTTTTTAATAAAATTGAATTTTAAAAAGTGACTATTTTTAGAAGTTTTTTAATTATAAAAGCTATTTGTTTTTAATTGGGGATGCCAAAATTATACTCAAACGAAAGCAGACGTCTTGAGCTGTAGGTCAACGAAGAAATCACGAAAATCCACTGATAAACAGCGAAATTATGACGTGTCAAAGAAAAAATGTATCGCTATATAGCAATAAAAACAATGATTTTCGTATAAATACGAAAAATATCAAATATTTTCGCGTGTAAAGGCGCGAAGGTCAATAAATAGATCAAATAAGACACGTTTACAAAAAAGTTTGAACAAAATCGCACAGAAATTAAAATTTTTGTATACAAGTGAATTATTTGTGCGGCCGACTTAGGTGGATTTCAAGTACTTATGAATGACTCCACGAGATGTTATTTTGGTCGGGAACACACAAATTCGTAGTTTCCTCGGCTCCTGGTAGTCGGAGCGCCACGGGAGTGGTACCGTTGGATTCGGCTGGACGTTTGCAAGCGAATGGCGTGAAAAAATTTGGGGGTCCGGGAACAAATTTCCCTGAAAAACCCTGAAAAACTGGTTTTTTAATAAGTTTTTTAAAGAATAAAAATTTTGAAGATCTATATAAACACGCGATACGTGTGCTATATATTTAGAAAGGTCTGTAAGAGACCTACAAACTAATATAACCAAATGAAATTTTTACTAAACCGTTTTTGATAAAATTGAATTTTAAAAAGTGACTATTTTTAGAAGTTTTTTAATTATAAAAGCTATTTGTTTTTAATTGGGGATGCCAAAATTATACTCAAACGAAAGCAGACGTCTTGAGCTGTAGGTCAACGAAGAAATCACGAAAATCCACTGATAAACAGCGAAATTATGACGTGTCAAAGAAAAAATGTATCGCTATATAGCAATAAAAACAATGATTTTCGTATAAATACGAAAAATATCAAATATTTTCGCGTGTAAAGGCGCGAAGGTCAATAAATAGATCAAATAAGACACGTTTACAAAAAAGTTTGAACAAAATCGCACAGAAATTAAAATTTTTGTATACAAGTGAATTATTTGTGCGGCCGACTTAGGTGGATTTCAAGTACTTATGAATGACTCCACGAGATGTTATTTTGGTCGGGAACACACAAATTCGTAGTTTCCTCGGCTCCTGGTAGTCGGAGCGCCACGGGAGTGGTACCGTTGGATTCGGCTGGACGTTTGCAAGCGAATGGCGTGAAAAAATTTGGGGGTCCGGGAACAAATTTCCCTGAAAAACCCTGAAAAACTGGTTTTTTAATAAGTTTTTTAAAGAATAAAAATTTTGAAGATCTATATAAACACGCGATACGTGTGCTATATATTTAGAAAGGTCTGTAAGAGACCTACAAACTAATATAACCAAATGAAATTTTTACTAAACCGTTTTTGATAAAATTGAATTTTAAAAAGTGACTATTTTTAGAAGTTTTTTAATTATAAAAGCTATTTGTTTTTAATTGGGGATGCCAAAATTATACTCAAACGAAAGCAGACGTCTTGAGCTGTAGGTCAACGAAGAAATCACGAAAATCCACTGATAAACAGCGAAATTATGACGTGTCAAAGAAAAAATGTATCGCTATATAGCAATAAAAACAATGATTTTCGTATAAATACGAAAAATATCAAATATTTTCGCGTGTAAAGGCGCGAAGGTCAATAAATAGATCAAATAAGACACGTTTACAAAAAAGTTTGAACAAAATCGCACAGAAATTAAAATTTTTGTATACAAGTGAATTATTTGTGCGGCCGACTTAGGTGGATTTCAAGTACTTATGAATGACTCCACGAGATGTTATTTTGGTCGGGAACACACAAATTCGTAGTTTCCTCGGCTCCTGGTAGTCGGAGCGCCACGGGAGTGGTACCGTTGGATTCGGCTGGACGTTTGCAAGCGAATGGCGTGAAAAAATTTGGGGGTCCGGGAACAAATTTCCCTGAAAAACCCTGAAAAACTGGTTTTTTTAATAAGTTTTTTAAAGAATAAAAATTTGAAGATCTATATAAACACGCGATACGTGTGCTATATATTTAGAAAGGTCTGTAAGAGACCTACAAACTAATATAACCAAATGAAATTTTTACTAAACCGTTTTTAATAAAATTGAATTTTAAAAAGTGACTATTTTTAGAAGTTTTTTAATTATAAAAGCTATTTGTTTTTAATTGGGGATGCCAAAATTATACTCAAACGAAAGCAGACGTCTTGAGCTGTAGGTCAACGAAGAAATCACGAAAATCCACTGATAAACAGCGAAATTATGACGTGTCAAAGAAAAAATGTATCGCTATATAGCAATAAAAACAATGATTTTCGTATAAATACGAAAAATATCAAATATTTTCGCGTGTAAAGGCGCGAAGGTCAATAAATAGATCAAATAAGACACGTTTACAAAAAAGTTTGAACAAAATCGCACAGAAATTAAAATTTTTGTATACAAGTGAATTATTTGTGCGGCCGACTTAGGTGGATTTCAAGTACTTATGAATGACTCCACGAGATGTTATTTTGGTCGGGAACACACAAATTCGTAGTTTCCTCGGCTCCTGGTAGTCGGAGCGCCACGGGAGTGGTACCGTTGGATTCGGCTGGACGTTTGCAAGCGAATGGCGTGAAAAAATTTGGGGGTCCGGGAACAAATTTCCCTGAAAAACCCTGAAAAACTGGTTTTTTAATAAGTTTTTTAAAGAATAAAAATTTTGAAGATCTATATAAACACGCGATACGTGTGCTATATATTTAGAAAGGTCTGTAAGAGACCTACAAACTAATATAACCAAATGAAATTTTTACTAAACCGTTTTTGATAAAATTGAATTTTAAAAAGTGACTATTTTTAGAAGTTTTTTAATTATAAAAGCTATTTGTTTTTAATTGGGGATGCCAAAATTATACTCAAACGAAAGCAGACGTCTTGAGCTGTAGGTCAACGAAGAAATCACGAAAATCCACTGATAAACAGCGAAATTATGACGTGTCAAAGAAAAAATGTATCGCTATATAGCAATAAAAACAATGATTTTCGTATAAATACGAAAAATATCAAATATTTTCGCGTGTAAAGGCGCGAAGGTCAATAAATAGATCAAATAAGACACGTTTACAAAAAAGTTTGAACAAAATCGCACAGAAATTAAAATTTTTGTATACAAGTGAATTATTTGTGCGGCCGACTTAGGTGGATTTCAAGTACTTATGAATGACTCCACGAGATGTTATTTTGGTCGGGAACACACAAATTCGTAGTTTCCTCGGCTCCTGGTAGTCGGAGCGCCACGGGAGTGGTACCGTTGGATTCGGCTGGACGTTTGCAAGCGAATGGCGTGAAAAAATTTGGGGGTCCGGGAACAAATTTCCCTGAAAAACCCTGAAAAACTGGTTTTTTAATAAGTTTTTTAAAGAATAAAAATTTTGAAGATCTATATAAACACGCGATACGTGTGCTATATATTTAGAAAGGTCTGTAAGAGACCTACAAACTAATATAACCAAATGAAATTTTTACTAAACCGTTTTTGATAAAATTGAATTTTAAAAAGTGACTATTTTTAGAAGTTTTTTAATTATAAAAGCTATTTGTTTTTAATTGGGGATGCCAAAATTATACTCAAACGAAAGCAGACGTCTTGAGCTGTAGGTCAACGAAGAAATCACGAAAATCCACTGATAAACAGCGAAATTATGACGTGTCAAAGAAAAAATGTATCGCTATATAGCAATAAAAACAATGATTTTCGTATAAATACGAAAAATATCAAATATTTTCGCGTGTAAAGGCGCGAAGGTCAATAAATAGATCAAATAAGACACGTTTACAAAAAAGTTTGAACAAAATCGCACAGAAATTAAAATTTTTGTATACAAGTGAATTATTTGTGCGGCCGACTTAGGTGGATTTCAAGTACTTATGAATGACTCCACGAGATGTTATTTTGGTCGGGAACACACAAATTCGTAGTTTCCTCGGCTCCTGGTAGTCGGAGCGCCACGGGAGTGGTACCGTTGGATTCGGCTGGACGTTTGCAAGCGAATGGCGTGAAAAAATTTGGGGGTCCGGGAACAAATTTCCCTGAAAAACCCTGAAAAACTGGTTTTTTAATAAGTTTTTTAAAGAATAAAAATTTTGAAGATCTATATAAACACGCGATACGTGTGCTATATATTTAGAAAGGTCTGTAAGAGACCTACAAACTAATATAACCAAATGAAATTTTTACTAAACCGTTTTTGATAAAATTGAATTTTAAAAAGTGACTATTTTTAGAAGTTTTTTAATTATAAAAGCTATTTGTTTTTAATTGGGGATGCCAAAATTATACTCAAACGAAAGCAGACGTCTTGAGCTGTAGGTCAACGAAGAAATCACGAAAATCCACTGATAAACAGCGAAATTATGACGTGTCAAAGAAAAAATGTATCGCTATATAGCAATAAAAACAATGATTTTCGTATAAATACGAAAAATATCAAATATTTTCGCGTGTAAAGGCGCGAAGGTCAATAAATAGATCAAATAAGACACGTTTACAAAAAAGTTTGAACAAAATCGCACAGAAATTAAAATTTTTGTATACAAGTGAATTATTTGTGCGGCCGACTTAGGTGGATTTCAAGTACTTATGAATTACTCCACGAGATGTTATTTTGGTCGGGAACACACAAATTCGTAGTTTCCTCGGCTCCTGGTAGTCGGAGCGCCACGGGAGTGGTACCGTTGGATTCGGCTGGACGTTTGCAAGCGAATGGCGTGAAAAAATTTGGGGGTCCGGGAACAAATTTCCCTGAAAAACCCTGAAAAACTGGTTTTTTAATAAGTTTTTTAAAGAATAAAAATTTTGAAGATCTATATAAACACGCGATACGTGTGCTATATATTTAGAAAGGTCTGTAAGAGACCTACAAACTAATATAACCAAATGAAATTTTTACTAAACCGTTTTTGATAAAATTGAATTTTAAAAAGTGACTATTTTTAGAAGTTTTTTAATTATAAAAGCTATTTGTTTTTAATTGGGGATGCCAAAATTATACTCAAACGAAAGCAGACGTCTTGAGCTGTAGGTCAACGAAGAAATCACGAAAATCCACTGATAAACAGCGAAATTATGACGTGTCAAAGAAAAAATGTATCGCTATATAGCAATAAAAACAATGATTTTCGTATAAATACGAAAAATATCAAATATTTTCGCGTGTAAAGGCGCGAAGGTCAATAAATAGATCAAATAAGACACGTTTACAAAAAAGTTTGAACAAAATCGCACAGAAATTAAAATTTTTGTATACAAGTGAATTATTTGTGCGGCCGACTTAGGTGGATTTCAAGTACTTATGAATGACTCCACGAGATGTTATTTTGGTCGGGAACACACAAATTCGTAGTTTCCTCGGCTCCTGGTAGTCGGAGCGCCACGGGAGTGGTACCGTTGGATTCGGCTGGACGTTTGCAAGCGAATGGCGTGAAAAAATTTGGGGGTCCGGGAACAAATTTCCCTGAAAAACCCTGAAAAACTGGTTTTTTAATAAGTTTTTTAAAGAATAAAAATTTTGAAGATCTATATAAACACGCGATACGTGTGCTATATATTTAGAAAGGTCTGTAAGAGACCTACAAACTAATATAACCAAATGAAATTTTTACTAAACCGTTTTTGATAAAATTGAATTTTAAAAAGTGACTATTTTTAGAAGTTTTTTAATTATAAAAGCTATTTGTTTTTAATTGGGGATGCCAAAATTATACTCAAACGAAAGCAGACGTCTTGAGCTGTAGGTCAACGAAGAAATCACGAAAATCCACTGATAAACAGCGAAATTATGACGTGTCAAAGAAAAAATGTATCGCTATATAGCAATAAAAACAATGATTTTCGTATAAATACGAAAAATATCAAATATTTTCGCGTGTAAAGGCGCGAAGGTCAATAAATAGATCAAATAAGACACGTTTACAAAAAAGTTTGAACAAAATCGCACAGAAATTAAAATTTTTGTATACAAGTGAATTATTTGTGCGGCCGACTTAGGTGGATTTCAAGTACTTATGAATGACTCCACGAGATGTTATTTTGGTCGGGAACACACAAATTCGTAGTTTCCTCGGCTCCTGGTAGTCGGAGCGCCACGGGAGTGGTACCGTTGGATTCGGCTGGACGTTTGCAAGCGAATGGCGTGAAAAAATTTGGGGGTCCGGGAACAAATTTCCCTGAAAAACCCTGAAAAACTGGTTTTTTAATAAGTTTTTTAAAGAATAAAAATTTTGAAGATCTATATAAACACGCGATACGTGTGCTATATATTTAGAAAGGTCTGTAAGAGACCTACAAACTAATATAACCAAATGAAATTTTTACTAAACCGTTTTTGATAAAATTGAATTTTAAAAAGTGACTATTTTTAGAAGTTTTTTAATTATAAAAGCTATTTGTTTTTAATTGGGGATGCCAAAATTATACTCAAACGAAAGCAGACGTCTTGAGCTGTAGGTCAACGAAGAAATCACGAAAATCCACTGATAAACAGCGAAATTATGACGTGTCAAAGAAAAAATGTATCGCTATATAGCAATAAAAACAATGATTTTCGTATAAATACGAAAAATATCAAATATTTTCGCGTGTAAAGGCGCGAAGGTCAATAAATAGATCAAATAAGACACGTTTACAAAAAAGTTTGAACAAAATCGCACAGAAATTAAAATTTTTGTATACCTGATTCCAGTTAGGTTAGGTTAGGTTAGGTTAGGTTAGGTTAGGTTAGGTTAGGTTAGGTTCCCTCAGCCACAGACTCTCCGGAAGAGGAGGGCACCGATGTCCCCGAGGTGACGCAAGAGGAGACGAGAGCGGCCGTGTCGCGACTCCGGGCTAAGAACACAGCGCCCGGACCCGACGGAGTTCCTGGCCGAGCTCTCGTCTTGGCTCTGAAGGAGCTAGAGCCCCAGCTGAGGGGGCTCTTCACGGCATGTCTCGAGCGGGGTCAGTTTCCCAGCGTATGGAAGGAGGGGAGGCTGGTCCTGCTCAGAAAGGAGGGGCGCCCTGCGGACTCGCCGTCCGCGTATCGGCCCATAGTGCTGCTCGACGAGGCGGGCAAACTGTTTGAGCGTGTCATCGCAGATCGCCTCGTCGGCCACTTGTGCAGAGAGGGGCCGGACCTGGACGAGAACCAGTTTGGTTTTCGTCGGGGGCGCTCCACCATAGACGCAATCATGCGCGTGAGGGCCCTGGCGGAGGAGACGGTGTCCCGGGGTGGGGTGGTGTTGGCGGTGTCTTTAGACATCTCCAACGCATTCAACACCCTACCCTGGAGCTGTATTCGGGAGGCGCTGAAACACCATCGCGTGCCTCCCTACCTCCGCCGTACAGTAGGGGCTTATCTGGAGGACAGATGCGTCACCTATCGGGGACGTGACGGTGCTCGTCGGCACTTCATGTCGTGCGGTGTCCCGCAGGGATCGGTCTTAGGACCGCTCCTGTGGAACATCGGCTACGACTGGGTGCTGAGAGGTGAGCTCCCGTCGGGCGCAGACTTGACGTGTTATGCGGACGACACGCTTGTCACTGCCCGGGGGAGCTCGCTCAGGGAAGCGACGTTGATGGCCACGGCTGCGGTGTCACAGGTGGTGAACCGCATCCGGCGCCTGGGCCTGGAGGTGGCCCTAAACAAGTCGGAGGCCATAGTGTTTCATGGCCCCCGACGGGCGCCGGCGCCGGGATCACACATTGTGGTCGGTGGGGCTCGGATAGCTGTCGGGTACACCATGAAGTACCTGGGATTGGTGCTCGACAGCCGGTGGGAATTCGGGCCTCACTTCCGGCGGCTAGCGCCCAAGCTGATGGGCGCGGCGGGCGCGCTTTCAACGTTGCTTCCCAACATGGGGGGCCCGAGCGCCGCCTGTAGGCGGTTGTACGTGGGAATCGTGCGGTCTATAGCCCTTTACGGGGCTCCCGTTTGGGCGCTAGACCTGACGGCCAGCACTCTCGCCATTCTGCGAAAGCCGCAGAGGGCGATGGCCGTCAGAGTCGCCCGCGGGTACCGCACGATTTCCTACGAGGCGGCTTGTGTCCTGGCCGGATCCCCGCCCTGGGACCTGGAGGCGAAAGTACTCGCGTCATTGTACCGATGGCGCGAGGAAGAGCGGGCGCGGGGCTCGACGCCGGTGCAGCGGCAGATCGAGCTGCGCCGAGGAGAGCTCCGTCAGGTCCTGGTGGCGGAATGGCGGCAAAGGCTTCTGCGCCCTGCCGCCGGCCTCGCTACCGTCGAGGCGATCCGGCCGGTACTCAACGACTGGCTCGGGAGAAGGCACGGTTCCCTGTCGTTTAGGGTGACGCAGGTGCTGTCGGGGCATGGGTGCTTCGGCAAGTACCTGTGTCGCATGGGCAGGGAGCCGGACGCTCGGTGCCACCACTGCGTCCATTGCGGGGAGGACACGGCGCAACACACGCTCGCTGAGTGTGTAGCTTGGGAGGAGCAGCGCCGTGTCCTCACAAGTGAAGTAGGAGGCGATCTGTCGCTGCCGGCCGTAGTGCAGAGTATGGTCGGTAGCGCAGAGTCGTGGGACGCGGTGGTGTCCTTCTGCGAGGACGTGATGTCGCAGAAGGAGACTGCGGAACGGGAGAGGGAGATTTCGTCTCTCTTCCCCGGCCGCAGAAGGCGCACCGGGCGCAGGAGAAGGGCGGACAACGCCCTTTTCCGCCCCCCATGAATGGGTCCAGGGGCGAGGGACTTGGGGAAGTCCCCGCCCCCTAACCGCTGGACCCGAGGCGTAGGCGCGCGCGGGTGTCGGCGCGCGCCTCCGAGGCGGAGCACGGGGTAGTCTTACACCTCACTACCCCGTGCACGAGAGGAGGCCCGGACAACCGGGCCAGCACCAGCGTGGGGCTGCGGAAGAATTTGGATTCCCGCGGCCCCACGTGCACGTGCGAGGAGGAGACACCGGGGGGTTTTAGCCGGTAAGAGTCCGGCATGCCCCTCCGCCTCTCCCCAGGCGGAGGAAGTCCATGAGGATTTCCCCCCGAAAAAAAAAAAAAAAAAAAAGGTTAGGTTAGGTTAGGTTAGGTTAGGTTAGGTTAGGTTAGGTTTTTTTTTTTTTTTTTTTTATTGAACTTTGTTTTCGAAGTAGGTAAAGTTTTATGTTTCGCATTTTGTTAGTTACGGCAGCTCACGCTATTTGATACGTTTACTGCCGTAACCTTTGATGTCACATAGTTGAAATTTTGGACTCATTACTGGTTGAGCAAAGAATGCTACATAAATACGATAGTTAGATATATACATATATATACATTATGTGTTTTCGCATTGTGCTGGTTGCGGCAACTCGCGCTATTTGATACGTTTGCTGCCGCAACCCGTGATATCTCATAGTTGAAATTTTGGTCTCATTTCTGGTTGAGCAAAGAGTGCTGCGATAAATAGGATAAATAGATACAATATATTAACTTTATGTAAAAATAGTTTCTGTTTCATAGTGTTAGTTGCGGCAACTCGCGCTATTTGATACGTTTGTTGCCGCAACCCATGATGTCACATAGTTGTCATTTATGGTTGAACGAAGAGTGCTAGGATAAATAGGATAAATAGTTACAATATATTAACTTTATGTAAGAATAGTTTATGCTTCGCATTGTGTTAGTTGCGGCAACTCGCGCTATTTGATACGTTTGCTGCCGCAACCCATGATGTCACATAATTGTCATTATGGTCTCATTCTGGTGAGCAAAGAATGTTTCATTAATAAGATAAATAAATACAATATATACATATATACGTTAGATAAGAACATAGTGTTTTCACGTGCCGTTGTAGGTTTTTAACGTTACTGTAAAAGATTTATAAGTTGCTTATCCATAGTGGGTACGGGTTATTATTTTGATTTTGAGTGATTTTACTCGAGGGCAAGTGTTTGATGTGGCCGTGTGTCCGGTGTCATTTGTGGTTTTATACTTGATGTTGTGTTGCGAGCAGTTGTAACACTTGGGAGTGCCTTTCTTCTCGCGCAGAGGGCAGTTGGTGGTAACGTGCCCCTCCTCCGAGCAGTACGAGCAGGGTGCCTGAGTCGCAGTACATTTTGTTTGAATGTGACCGAACTGCAGGCATTTCCTGCATTGGAGGAATGTCGAGAAGTCTTCGACGTGTACCCGCTGGTGGTCGACGCAGACACGCTTCATATCAAGTATTTTTCGCCATACAGCGGGCTTGGCTATGAGGACAGCGTTATACAGCTTGGGGTGGCGGTTGTTTCGCTTAAATGCGAGCCGCAAATCGTCGCTGTCTACCACAAGGTCAGTCAGCTCCTCATTTTGGCCGCGGATGACATCGACCAGCTCTTCTGACGGCGTGTCCAAAGATATCCCCTTGAGGATAAGCATTGGCATCAGTAGCTTGGCCGGTTCAGCAGTGACATGTGAGGACGTTTGCAATTTTTTGAGGGTTTCGTCGCGCTGTTGCTCAGTCTCAAACTCCACTCGCAACTTATTATTAGACACGGCCTGTATTCTAGACGGTGCGTACGATGTGGTGCGGAAACTGGCGGCATTTTTGAAGGACTGTACTACATCCTGGAGTGTCTGGGACGTGCCGGCGCCCTGCGGCGCAACGATGAGCGCTGGTTTATTAGGCGGTGGTGGTATCAATGTAGGACGAGGGGTCGGGACGCTCGCTGCCTGCGCATAAGACCTCGGTGCGGGTGTAATTGGCTTCGCGATCGTGGCGAGGTGCTTACTCAGTTCCTCGCGCACGCAGGTTGCAATTTCTTGTCGCAGATTTCCATTTTGGGACGCGCAGATTTCCTGCGGGGCGGAAAAGGTGGGTAATTTTGCAGCCACACACCGGATCTCATTCGCCGCAGTAGTGATGAGTCGCTTGTTGACGGCCGTAACGTTCTTCCCTTCAGCGATAGCAGCCGTGATGCACTCTGCGAGTTTATTAAGCGCGCTTATGCACGACTCGGTGCAAGTAGCATCTGCAGCAGTCGCCGGGAGGGACGGGACTTCACCGCTAGACGGTGCCATCTTGATGTCCACTAAACACTATTTTTAGTGATTTTATACACTATTTTTAGTGTTGTGGCGGCTCCCAGGCGAGTACAAGGGCGCCGATGAGAGCCAAAATGCTCACAACGGGCCCAGGATACACGGGGGATTAAATTTCAGAAATGAAAAATTTTGATGTACAGGACCGGAATTGCCTTCCTTTTCCTATACAGAGCTTAAAAATGATAAAAGGGCGGGTGGGCGGGCAATTTTTTGCGTTTTTTGCGAGCTAGCCGCACGTGAGTGGTGTCGTTAGCTGCGTCTCGGCGAGAGCTAGCTAACCGTGTAATAATATAAGCTGAGTCTAATATAAAATTTTAAAGTTATGGTCAAAAAACTGATTTTTCAGTACAAAATTTAGAGTTATTTATGCAGAATTACTATTTAAATGCCAAAACTGGTGGTTTCGAGGCGCACAAAGCGTTCTAGACACCAGCCCCGACAAGTGAGCAAAGTTGAATCGCTAATCAGTGCAATTAATTAGCGCAAAACAATGAAATTTAATGAATTTTTATCAAAAATAGCTTTATTTAGGACAATTTTATGTTATAATATCAAATTATTTCGCACCTAGACGGTATAAAACGCGCCTAGGGGTTGGACGGAGCCAAGGTAAGGTGATAGAAACGAAAACGGCGCAGAAGTACGAAGTTTCTTCTAAAAGTGTTTTCGAATGTATGGCGGTTCCGTTCTATACACGTGGATTTCAGGTAAGTAAGAAAATCAACAAATCTGCAATTTCTCGCGTTTTTTGCGAGCTAGCCGCACGTGAGTGGTGTCGTTAGCTGCGTCTCGGCGAGAGCTAGCCAACCGTGTAATAATATAAGCTGAGTCTAATATAAAATTTTAAAGTTATGGTCAAAAAACTGATTTTTCAGTACAAAATTTAGAGTTATTTATGCAGAATTACTATTTAAATGCCAAAACTGGTGGTTTCGAGGCGCACAAAGCGTTCTAGACACCAGCCCCGACAAGTGAGCAAAGTTGAATCGCTAATCAGTGCAATTAATTAGCGCAAAACAATGAAATTTAATGAATTTTTATCAAAAATAGCTTTATTTAGGACAATTTTATGTTATAATATCAAATTATTTCGCACCTAGACGGTATAAAACGCGCCTAGGGGTTGGACGGAGCCAAGGTAAGGTGATAGAAACGAAAACGGCGCAGAAGTACGAAGTTTCTTCTAAAAGTGTTTTCGAATGTATGGCGGTTCCGTTCTATACACGTGGATTTCAGGTAAGTAAGAAAATCAACAAATCTGCAATTTCTCGCGTTTTTTGCGAGCTAGCCGCACGTGAGTGGTGTCGTTAGCTGCGTCTCGGCGAGAGCTAGCCAACCGTGTAATAATATAAGCTGAGTCTAATATAAAATTTTAAAGTTATGGTCAAAAAACTGATTTTTCAGTACAAAATTTAGAGTTATTTATGCAGAATTACTATTTAAATGCCAAAACTGGTGGTTTCGAGGCGCACAAAGCGTTCTAGACACCAGCCCCGACAAGTGAGCAAAGTTGAATCGCTAATCAGTGCAATTAATTAGCGCAAAACAATGAAATTTAATGAATTTTTATCAAAAATAGCTTTATTTAGGACAATTTTATGTTATAATATCAAATTATTTCGCACCTAGACGGTATAAAACGCGCCTAGGGGTTGGACGGAGCCAAGGTAAGGTGATAGAAACGAAAACGGCGCAGAAGTACGAAGTTTCTTCTAAAAGTGTTTTCGAATGTATGGCGGTTCCGTTCTATACACGTGGATTTCAGGTAAGTAAGAAAATCAACAAATCTGCAATTTCTCGCGTTTTTTGCGAGCTAGCCGCACGTGAGTGGTGTCGTTAGCTGCGTCTCGGCGAGAGCTAGCCAACCGTGTAATAATATAAGCTGAGTCTAATATAAAATTTTAAAGTTATGGTCAAAAAACTGATTTTTCAGTACAAAATTTAGAGTTATTTATGCAGAATTACTATTTAAATGCCAAAACTGGTGGTTTCGAGGCGCACAAAGCGTTCTAGACACCAGCCCCGACAAGTGAGCAAAGTTGAATCGCTAATCAGTGCAATTAATTAGCGCAAAACAATGAAATTTAATGAATTTTTATCAAAAATAGCTTTATTTAGGACAATTTTATGTTATAATATCAAATTATTTCGCACCTAGACGGTATAAAACGCGCCTAGGGGTTGGACGGAGCCAAGGTAAGGTGATAGAAACGAAAACGGCGCAGAAGTACGAAGTTTCTTCTAAAAGTGTTTTCGAATGTATGGCGGTTCCGTTCTATACACGTGGATTTCAGGTAAGTAAGAAAATCAACAAATCTGCAATTTCTCGCGTTTTTTGCGAGCTAGCCGCACGTGAGTGGTGTCGTTAGCTGCGTCTCGGCGAGAGCTAGCCAACCGTGTAATAATATAAGCTGAGTCTAATATAAAATTTTAAAGTTATGGTCAAAAAACTGATTTTTCAGTACAAAATTTAGAGTTATTTATGCAGAATTACTATTTAAATGCCAAAACTGGTGGTTTCGAGGCGCACAAAGCGTTCTAGACACCAGCCCCGACAAGTGAGCAAAGTTGAATCGCTAATCAGTGCAATTAATTAGCGCAAAACAATGAAATTTAATGAATTTTTATCAAAAATAGCTTTATTTAGGACAATTTTATGTTATAATATCAAATTATTTCGCACCTAGACGGTATAAAACGCGCCTAGGGGTTGGACGGAGCCAAGGTAAGGTGATAGAAACGAAAACGGCGCAGAAGTACGAAGTTTCTTCTAAAAGTGTTTTCGAATGTATGGCGGTTCCGTTCTATACACGTGGATTTCAGGTAAGTAAGAAAATCAACAAATCTGCAATTTCTCGCGTTTTTTGCGAGCTAGCCGCACGTGAGTGGTGTCGTTAGCTGCGTCTCGGCGAGAGCTAGCCAACCGTGTAATAATATAAGCTGAGTCTAATATAAAATTTTAAAGTTATGGTCAAAAAACTGATTTTTCAGTACAAAATTTAGAGTTATTTATGCAGAATTACTATTTAAATGCCAAAACTGGTGGTTTCGAGGCGCACAAAGCGTTCTAGACACCAGCCCCGACAAGTGAGCAAAGTTGAATCGCTAATCAGTGCAATTAATTAGCGCAAAACAATGAAATTTAATGAATTTTTATCAAAAATAGCTTTATTTAGGACAATTTTATGTTATAATATCAAATTATTTCGCACCTAGACGGTATAAAACGCGCCTAGGGGTTGGACGGAGCCAAGGTAAGGTGATAGAAACGAAAACGGCGCAGAAGTACGAAGTTTCTTCTAAAAGTGTTTTCGAATGTATGGCGGTTCCGTTCTATACACGTGGATTTCAGGTAAGTAAGAAAATCAACAAATCTGCAATTTCTCGCGTTTTTTGCGAGCTAGCCGCACGTGAGTGGTGTCGTTAGCTGCGTCTCGGCGAGAGCTAGCCAACCGTGTAATAATATAAGCTGAGTCTAATATAAAATTTTAAAGTTATGGTCAAAAAACTGATTTTTCAGTACAAAATTTAGAGTTATTTATGCAGAATTACTATTTAAATGCCAAAACTGGTGGTTTCGAGGCGCACAAAGCGTTCTAGACACCAGCCCCGACAAGTGAGCAAAGTTGAATCGCTAATCAGTGCAATTAATTAGCGCAAAACAATGAAATTTAATGAATTTTTATCAAAAATAGCTTTATTTAGGACAATTTTATGTTATAATATCAAATTATTTCGCACCTAGACGGTATAAAACGCGCCTAGGGGTTGGACGGAGCCAAGGTAAGGTGATAGAAACGAAAACGGCGCAGAAGTACGAAGTTTCTTCTAAAAGTGTTTTCGAATGTATGGCGGTTCCGTTCTATACACGTGGATTTCAGGTAAGTAAGAAAATCAACAAATCTGCAATTTCTCGCGTTTTTTGCGAGCTAGCCGCACGTGAGTGGTGTCGTTAGCTGCGTCTCGGCGAGAGCTAGCCAACCGTGTAATAATATAAGCTGAGTCTAATATAAAATTTTAAAGTTATGGTCAAAAAACTGATTTTTCAGTACAAAATTTAGAGTTATTTATGCAGAATTACTATTTAAATGCCAAAACTGGTGGTTTCGAGGCGCACAAAGCGTTCTAGACACCAGCCCCGACAAGTGAGCAAAGTTGAATCGCTAATCAGTGCAATTAATTAGCGCAAAACAATGAAATTTAATGAATTTTTATCAAAAATAGCTTTATTTAGGACAATTTTATGTTATAATATCAAATTATTTCGCACCTAGACGGTATAAAACGCGCCTAGGGGTTGGACGGAGCCAAGGTAAGGTGATAGAAACGAAAACGGCGCAGAAGTACGAAGTTTCTTCTAAAAGTGTTTTCGAATGTATGGCGGTTCCGTTCTATACACGTGGATTTCAGGTAAGTAAGAAAATCAACAAATCTGCAATTTCTCGCGTTTTTTGCGAGCTAGCCGCACGTGAGTGGTGTCGTTAGCTGCGTCTCGGCGAGAGCTAGCCAACCGTGTAATAATATAAGCTGAGTCTAATATAAAATTTTAAAGTTATGGTCAAAAAACTGATTTTTCAGTACAAAATTTAGAGTTATTTATGCAGAATTACTATTTAAATGCCAAAACTGGTGGTTTCGAGGCGCACAAAGCGTTCTAGACACCAGCCCCGACAAGTGAGCAAAGTTGAATCGCTAATCAGTGCAATTAATTAGCGCAAAACAATGAAATTTAATGAATTTTTATCAAAAATAGCTTTATTTAGGACAATTTTATGTTATAATATCAAATTATTTCGCACCTAGACGGTATAAAACGCGCCTAGGGGTTGGACGGAGCCAAGGTAAGGTGATAGAAACGAAAACGGCGCAGAAGTACGAAGTTTCTTCTAAAAGTGTTTTCGAATGTATGGCGGTTCCGTTCTATACACGTGGATTTCAGGTAAGTAAGAAAATCAACAAATCTGCAATTTCTCGCGTTTTTTGCGAGCTAGCCGCACGTGAGTGGTGTCGTTAGCTGCGTCTCGGCGAGAGCTAGCCAACCGTGTAATAATATAAGCTG
Organism: Autographa gamma; assembly: GCA_905146925.1. Taxonomy (NCBI): domain Eukaryota; kingdom Metazoa; phylum Arthropoda; class Insecta; order Lepidoptera; family Noctuidae; genus Autographa; species Autographa gamma. The sequence continues at coordinate 8,573 of CAJHUD010000043.1, read as the reverse complement.
AGTCTAATATAAAATTTTAAAGTTATGGTCAAAAAACTGATTTTTCAGTACAAAATTTAGAGTTATTTATGCAGAATTACTATTTAAATGCCAAAACTGGTGGTTTCGAGGCGCACAAAGCGTTCTAGACACCAGCCCCGACAAGTGAGCAAAGTTGAATCGCTAATCAGTGCAATTAATTAGCGCAAAACAATGAAATTTAATGAATTTTTATCAAAAATAGCTTTATTTAGGACAATTTTATGTTATAATATCAAATTATTTCGCACCTAGACGGTATAAAACGCGCCTAGGGGTTGGACGGAGCCAAGGTAAGGTGATAGAAACGAAAACGGCGCAGAAGTACGAAGTTTCTTCTAAAAGTGTTTTCGAATGTATGGCGGTTCCGTTCTATACACGTGGATTTCAGGTAAGTAAGAAAATCAACAAATCTGCAATTTCTCGCGTTTTTTGCGAGCTAGCCGCACGTGAGTGGTGTCGTTAGCTGCGTCTCGGCGAGAGCTAGCCAACCGTGTAATAATATAAGCTGAGTCTAATATAAAATTTTAAAGTTATGGTCAAAAAACTGATTTTTCAGTACAAAATTTAGAGTTATTTATGCAGAATTACTATTTAAATGCCAAAACTGGTGGTTTCGAGGCGCACAAAGCGTTCTAGACACCAGCCCCGACAAGTGAGCAAAGTTGAATCGCTAATCAGTGCAATTAATTAGCGCAAAACAATGAAATTTAATGAATTTTTATCAAAAATAGCTTTATTTAGGACAATTTTATGTTATAATATCAAATTATTTCGCACCTAGACGGTATAAAACGCGCCTAGGGGTTGGACGGAGCCAAGGTAAGGTGATAGAAACGAAAACGGCGCAGAAGTACGAAGTTTCTTCTAAAAGTGTTTTCGAATGTATGGCGGTTCCGTTCTATACACGTGGATTTCAGGTAAGTAAGAAAATCAACAAATCTGCAATTTCTCGCGTTTTTTGCGAGCTAGCCGCACGTGAGTGGTGTCGTTAGCTGCGTCTCGGCGAGAGCTAGCCAACCGTGTAATAATATAAGCTGAGTCTAATATAAAATTTTAAAGTTATGGTCAAAAAACTGATTTTTCAGTACAAAATTTAGAGTTATTTATGCAGAATTACTATTTAAATGCCAAAACTGGTGGTTTCGAGGCGCACAAAGCGTTCTAGACACCAGCCCCGACAAGTGAGCAAAGTTGAATCGCTAATCAGTGCAATTAATTAGCGCAAAACAATGAAATTTAATGAATTTTTATCAAAAATAGCTTTATTTAGGACAATTTTATGTTATAATATCAAATTATTTCGCACCTAGACGGTATAAAACGCGCCTAGGGGTTGGACGGAGCCAAGGTAAGGTGATAGAAACGAAAACGGCGCAGAAGTACGAAGTTTCTTCTAAAAGTGTTTTCGAATGTATGGCGGTTCCGTTCTATACACGTGGATTTCAGGTAAGTAAGAAAATCAACAAATCTGCAATTTCTCGCGTTTTTTGCGAGCTAGCCGCACGTGAGTGGTGTCGTTAGCTGCGTCTCGGCGAGAGCTAGCCAACCGTGTAATAATATAAGCTGAGTCTAATATAAAATTTTAAAGTTATGGTCAAAAAACTGATTTTTCAGTACAAAATTTAGAGTTATTTATGCAGAATTACTATTTAAATGCCAAAACTGGTGGTTTCGAGGCGCACAAAGCGTTCTAGACACCAGCCCCGACAAGTGAGCAAAGTTGAATCGCTAATCAGTGCAATTAATTAGCGCAAAACAATGAAATTTAATGAATTTTTATCAAAAATAGCTTTATTTAGGACAATTTTATGTTATAATATCAAATTATTTCGCACCTAGACGGTATAAAACGCGCCTAGGGGTTGGACGGAGCCAAGGTAAGGTGATAGAAACGAAAACGGCGCAGAAGTACGAAGTTTCTTCTAAAAGTGTTTTCGAATGTATGGCGGTTCCGTTCTATACACGTGGATTTCAGGTAAGTAAGAAAATCAACAAATCTGCAATTTCTCGCGTTTTTTGCGAGCTAGCCGCACGTGAGTGGTGTCGTTAGCTGCGTCTCGGCGAGAGCTAGCCAACCGTGTAATAATATAAGCTGAGTCTAATATAAAATTTTAAAGTTATGGTCAAAAAACTGATTTTTCAGTACAAAATTTAGAGTTATTTATGCAGAATTACTATTTAAATGCCAAAACTGGTGGTTTCGAGGCGCACAAAGCGTTCTAGACACCAGCCCCGACAAGTGAGCAAAGTTGAATCGCTAATCAGTGCAATTAATTAGCGCAAAACAATGAAATTTAATGAATTTTTATCAAAAATAGCTTTATTTAGGACAATTTTATGTTATAATATCAAATTATTTCGCACCTAGACGGTATAAAACGCGCCTAGGGGTTGGACGGAGCCAAGGTAAGGTGATAGAAACGAAAACGGCGCAGAAGTACGAAGTTTCTTCTAAAAGTGTTTTCGAATGTATGGCGGTTCCGTTCTATACACGTGGATTTCAGGTAAGTAAGAAAATCAACAAATCTGCAATTTCTCGCGTTTTTTGCGAGCTAGCCGCACGTGAGTGGTGTCGTTAGCTGCGTCTCGGCGAGAGCTAGCCAACCGTGTAATAATATAAGCTGAGTCTAATATAAAATTTTAAAGTTATGGTCAAAAAACTGATTTTTCAGTACAAAATTTAGAGTTATTTATGCAGAATTACTATTTAAATGCCAAAACTGGTGGTTTCGAGGCGCACAAAGCGTTCTAGACACCAGCCCCGACAAGTGAGCAAAGTTGAATCGCTAATCAGTGCAATTAATTAGCGCAAAACAATGAAATTTAATGAATTTTTATCAAAAATAGCTTTATTTAGGACAATTTTATGTTATAATATCAAATTATTTCGCACCTAGACGGTATAAAACGCGCCTAGGGGTTGGACGGAGCCAAGGTAAGGTGATAGAAACGAAAACGGCGCAGAAGTACGAAGTTTCTTCTAAAAGTGTTTTCGAATGTATGGCGGTTCCGTTCTATACACGTGGATTTCAGGTAAGTAAGAAAATCAACAAATCTGCAATTTCTCGCGTTTTTTGCGAGCTAGCCGCACGTGAGTGGTGTCGTTAGCTGCGTCTCGGCGAGAGCTAGCCAACCGTGTAATAATATAAGCTGAGTCTAATATAAAATTTTAAAGTTATGGTCAAAAAACTGATTTTTCAGTACAAAATTTAGAGTTATTTATGCAGAATTACTATTTAAATGCCAAAACTGGTGGTTTCGAGGCGCACAAAGCGTTCTAGACACCAGCCCCGACAAGTGAGCAAAGTTGAATCGCTAATCAGTGCAATTAATTAGCGCAAAACAATGAAATTTAATGAATTTTTATCAAAAATAGCTTTATTTAGGACAATTTTATGTTATAATATCAAATTATTTCGCACCTAGACGGTATAAAACGCGCCTAGGGGTTGGACGGAGCCAAGGTAAGGTGATAGAAACGAAAACGGCGCAGAAGTACGAAGTTTCTTCTAAAAGTGTTTTCGAATGTATGGCGGTTCCGTTCTATACACGTGGATTTCAGGTAAGTAAGAAAATCAACAAATCTGCAATTTCTCGCGTTTTTTGCGAGCTAGCCGCACGTGAGTGGTGTCGTTAGCTGCGTCTCGGCGAGAGCTAGCCAACCGTGTAATAATATAAGCTGAGTCTAATATAAAATTTTAAAGTTATGGTCAAAAAACTGATTTTTCAGTACAAAATTTAGAGTTATTTATGCAGAATTACTATTTAAATGCCAAAACTGGTGGTTTCGAGGCGCACAAAGCGTTCTAGACACCAGCCCCGACAAGTGAGCAAAGTTGAATCGCTAATCAGTGCAATTAATTAGCGCAAAACAATGAAATTTAATGAATTTTTATCAAAAATAGCTTTATTTAGGACAATTTTATGTTATAATATCAAATTATTTCGCACCTAGACGGTATAAAACGCGCCTAGGGGTTGGACGGAGCCAAGGTAAGGTGATAGAAACGAAAACGGCGCAGAAGTACGAAGTTTCTTCTAAAAGTGTTTTCGAATGTATGGCGGTTCCGTTCTATACACGTGGATTTCAGGTAAGTAAGAAAATCAACAAATCTGCAATTTCTCGCGTTTTTTGCGAGCTAGCCGCACGTGAGTGGTGTCGTTAGCTGCGTCTCGGCGAGAGCTAGCCAACCGTGTAATAATATAAGCTGAGTCTAATATAAAATTTTAAAGTTATGGTCAAAAAACTGATTTTTCAGTACAAAATTTAGAGTTATTTATGCAGAATTACTATTTAAATGCCAAAACTGGTGGTTTCGAGGCGCACAAAGCGTTCTAGACACCAGCCCCGACAAGTGAGCAAAGTTGAATCGCTAATCAGTGCAATTAATTAGCGCAAAACAATGAAATTTAATGAATTTTTATCAAAAATAGCTTTATTTAGGACAATTTTATGTTATAATATCAAATTATTTCGCACCTAGACGGTATAAAACGCGCCTAGGGGTTGGACGGAGCCAAGGTAAGGTGATAGAAACGAAAACGGCGCAGAAGTACGAAGTTTCTTCTAAAAGTGTTTTCGAATGTATGGCGGTTCCGTTCTATACACGTGGATTTCAGGTAAGTAAGAAAATCAACAAATCTGCAATTTCTCGCGTTTTTTGCGAGCTAGCCGCACGTGAGTGGTGTCGTTAGCTGCGTCTCGGCGAGAGCTAGCCAACCGTGTAATAATATAAGCTGAGTCTAATATAAAATTTTAAAGTTATGGTCAAAAAACTGATTTTTCAGTACAAAATTTAGAGTTATTTATGCAGAATTACTATTTAAATGCCAAAACTGGTGGTTTCGAGGCGCACAAAGCGTTCTAGACACCAGCCCCGACAAGTGAGCAAAGTTGAATCGCTAATCAGTGCAATTAATTAGCGCAAAACAATGAAATTTAATGAATTTTTATCAAAAATAGCTTTATTTAGGACAATTTTATGTTATAATATCAAATTATTTCGCACCTAGACGGTATAAAACGCGCCTAGGGGTTGGACGGAGCCAAGGTAAGGTGATAGAAACGAAAACGGCGCAGAAGTACGAAGTTTCTTCTAAAAGTGTTTTCGAATGTATGGCGGTTCCGTTCTATACACGTGGATTTCAGGTAAGTAAGAAAATCAACAAATCTGCAATTTCTCGCGTTTTTTGCGAGCTAGCCGCACGTGAGTGGTGTCGTTAGCTGCGTCTCGGCGAGAGCTAGCCAACCGTGTAATAATATAAGCTGAGTCTAATATAAAATTTTAAAGTTATGGTCAAAAAACTGATTTTTCAGTACAAAATTTAGAGTTATTTATGCAGAATTACTATTTAAATGCCAAAACTGGTGGTTTCGAGGCGCACAAAGCGTTCTAGACACCAGCCCCGACAAGTGAGCAAAGTTGAATCGCTAATCAGTGCAATTAATTAGCGCAAAACAATGAAATTTAATGAATTTTTATCAAAAATAGCTTTATTTAGGACAATTTTATGTTATAATATCAAATTATTTCGCACCTAGACGGTATAAAACGCGCCTAGGGGTTGGACGGAGCCAAGGTAAGGTGATAGAAACGAAAACGGCGCAGAAGTACGAAGTTTCTTCTAAAAGTGTTTTCGAATGTATGGCGGTTCCGTTCTATACACGTGGATTTCAGGTAAGTAAGAAAATCAACAAATCTGCAATTTCTCGCGTTTTTTGCGAGCTAGCCGCACGTGAGTGGTGTCGTTAGCTGCGTCTCGGCGAGAGCTAGCCAACCGTGTAATAATATAAGCTGAGTCTAATATAAAATTTTAAAGTTATGGTCAAAAAAACTGATTTTTCAGTACAAAATTTAGAGTTATTTATGCAGAATTACTATTTAAATGCCAAAACTGGTGGTTTCGAGGCGCACAAAGCGTTCTAGACACCAGCCCCGACAAGTGAGCAAAGTTGAATCGCTAATCAGTGCAATTAATTAGCGCAAAACAATGAAATTTAATGAATTTTTATCAAAAATAGCTTTATTTAGGACAATTTTATGTTATAATATCAAATTATTTCGCACCTAGACGGTATAAAACGCGCCTAGGGGTTGGACGGAGCCAAGGTAAGGTGATAGAAACGAAAACGGCGCAGAAGTACGAAGTTTCTTCTAAAAGTGTTTTCGAATGTATGGCGGTTCCGTTCTATACACGTGGATTTCAGGTAAGTAAGAAAATCAACAAATCTGCAATTTCTCGCGTTTTTTGCGAGCTAGCCGCACGTGAGTGGTGTCGTTAGCTGCGTCTCGGCGAGAGCTAGCCAACCGTGTAATAATATAAGCTGAGTCTAATATAAAATTTTAAAGTTATGGTCAAAAAACTGATTTTTCAGTACAAAATTTAGAGTTATTTATGCAGAATTACTATTTAAATGCCAAAACTGGTGGTTTCGAGGCGCACAAAGCGTTCTAGACACCAGCCCCGACAAGTGAGCAAAGTTGAATCGCTAATCAGTGCAATTAATTAGCGCAAAACAATGAAATTTAATGAATTTTTATCAAAAATAGCTTTATTTAGGACAATTTTATGTTATAATATCAAATTATTTCGCACCTAGACGGTATAAAACGCGCCTAGGGGTTGGACGGAGCCAAGGTAAGGTGATAGAAACGAAAACGGCGCAGAAGTACGAAGTTTCTTCTAAAAGTGTTTTCGAATGTATGGCGGTTCCGTTCTATACACGTGGATTTCAGGTAAGTAAGAAAATCAACAAATCTGCAATTTCTCGCGTTTTTTGCGAGCTAGCCGCACGTGAGTGGTGTCGTTAGCTGCGTCTCGGCGAGAGCTAGCCAACCGTGTAATAATATAAGCTGAGTCTAATATAAAATTTTAAAGTTATGGTCAAAAAACTGATTTTTCAGTACAAAATTTAGAGTTATTTATGCAGAATTACTATTTAAATGCCAAAACTGGTGGTTTCGAGGCGCACAAAGCGTTCTAGACACCAGCCCCGACAAGTGAGCAAAGTTGAATCGCTAATCAGTGCAATTAATTAGCGCAAAACAATGAAATTTAATGAATTTTTATCAAAAATAGCTTTATTTAGGACAATTTTATGTTATAATATCAAATTATTTCGCACCTAGACGGTATAAAACGCGCCTAGGGGTTGGACGGAGCCAAGGTAAGGTGATAGAAACGAAAACGGCGCAGAAGTACGAAGTTTCTTCTAAAAGTGTTTTCGAATGTATGGCGGTTCCGTTCTATACACGTGGATTTCAGGTAAGTAAGAAAATCAACAAATCTGCAATTTCTCGCGTTTTTTGCGAGCTAGCCGCACGTGAGTGGTGTCGTTAGCTGCGTCTCGGCGAGAGCTAGCCAACCGTGTAATAATATAAGCTGAGTCTAATATAAAATTTTAAAGTTATGGTCAAAAAACTGATTTTTCAGTACAAAATTTAGAGTTATTTATGCAGAATTACTATTTAAATGCCAAAACTGGTGGTTTCGAGGCGCACAAAGCGTTCTAGACACCAGCCCCCGACAAGTGAGCAAAGTTGAATCGCTAATCAGTGCAATTAATTAGCGCAAAACAATGAAATTTAATGAATTTTTATCAAAAATAGCTTTATTTAGGACAATTTTATGTTATAATATCAAATTATTTCGCACCTAGACGGTATAAAACGCGCCTAGGGGTTGGACGGAGCCAAGGTAAGGTGATAGAAACGAAAACGGCGCAGAAGTACGAAGTTTCTTCTAAAAGTGTTTTCGAATGTATGGCGGTTCCGTTCTATACACGTGGATTTCAGGTAAGTAAGAAAATCAACAAATCTGCAATTTCTCGCGTTTTTTGCGAGCTAGCCGCACGTGAGTGGTGTCGTTAGCTGCGTCTCGGCGAGAGCTAGCCAACCGTGTAATAATATAAGCTGAGTCTAATATAAAATTTTAAAGTTATGGTCAAAAAACTGATTTTTCAGTACAAAATTTAGAGTTATTTATGCAGAATTACTATTTAAATGCCAAAACTGGTGGTTTCGAGGCGCACAAAGCGTTCTAGACACCAGCCCCGACAGGTGAGCAAAGTTGAATCGCTAATCAGTGCAATTAATTAGCGCAAAACAATGAAATTTAATGAATTTTTATCAAAAATAGCTTTATTTAGGACAATTTTATGTTATAATATCAAATTATTTCGCACCTAGACGGTATAAAACGCGCCTAGGGGTTGGACGGAGCCAAGGTAAGGTGATAGAAACGAAAACGGCGCAGAAGTACGAAGTTTCTTCTAAAAGTGTTTTCGAATGTATGGCGGTTCCGTTCTATACACGTGGATTTCAGGTAAGTAAGAAAATCAACAAATATGCAATTTCTCGCGTTTTTTGCGAGCTAGCCGCACGTGAGTGGTGTCGTTAGCTGCGTCTCGGCGAGAGCTAGCCAACCGTGTAATAATATAAGCTGAGTCTAATATAAAATTTTAAAGTTATGGTCAAAAAACTGATTTTTCAGTACAAAATTTAGAGTTATTTATGCAGAATTACTATTTAAATGCCAAAACTGGTGGTTTC
>CAJHUD010000042.1:0-51664 GCA_905146925.1 Autographa gamma | reverse complement strand
AAAAGTCCGGTGAAGCAGTCAAAGACTGCGCTCAGGCTAACTACAAAGATCTCTACCAAAAAAAATCTTCAATCACAGGTTTAAAGAAAAATACAATTAAATAATTAATGATGGTCCTTTATGCATATTATTATATTAGTCAATAAATGTTATTTATTAGGCTTACGTCAAATAAACAAATTCTTATAACAATACAAAAATTACACTACGTAGTAGTAATAGTAGGTAGCTATTTTACTGAATCCATAATATTTATTTAAAATTATTTTTAAATCATGTTTAACAGAGTTTTACAAAAAACTAAAGGGAAGTCGGCATGCACTTCTAACTGCCGGGCCAAAAGACGGTTATAATCGAATAAAAAAAAAATACCTTGTATCAATTAGATATTCTGCTTCAATGGTTTGACAACCAAAATAATATTTATGATTTTAGTGTCGGTCTAACTATCCGAAAAAGACAAACAAAAGGTATATTTCTGTCCTTTTCTAACGCATGGCGTGCGCGCAGGATAGAGAGAGTTGCATTTTGTGCATTACAGTACAGTTCTTGAGTACACTTTAACGATAACAATAAGCTGTCGCGAGCAAAATTGAACTGTTTGACAATAAGTTTAAGGTTTACAATAAGATGTTACTGTTTTTTTATTGTTTCTCATAGATTTTTTGTAGCTTTTATTCTACACCCGACGTCCGCTTAGTGTGTTAATGTTAAAATACTATAATAGGTATATGTATAGCAAAAAATTGGTTGGCATTGTTAATATAATATATACTACATATTATATTAACAATGCCAACCAATTTTCCAATAGCTCGCATTATAGTCGTATTATATCTTTAGAGGTTAATAAGAAGATTATTGGTGGAACTTATAACACTACTTTAAACCGTCAGGGGGCTGATAATATACCTCGAATGACTCTTTGAATATAATAAGACTGCTAAGAATTATGCTACTATTAAATTACATATCCTCATCAGAATCAACGTCCCAATTTAATCATTGAAAGTTAACAAACAAATCTCTAGCAAAAATTTCTACCTATATAGATTATATGTATTTTATTTATTTTAGAGGCTTTCTGATTGCCTATTAAATGTTCTGTTTGCATAGAAAAGACGAATTGTCGATCAATGGTCGTCGGAGTAAAAGGTTCGCCTTCTTAGCTATCGATTTCATCTGTCTTAGCGAAACTTTTATTAAATCGGGCCATGAAAGTAATCTAGTACTCGCAAACTACACGTTAGCGGCTAGTTACACAAGACAAAGACAAAAACGAGGGGGTACATGTATTTTAGTGAGAGAGGGTTATAGTTTTAATACGTTAACAATAGCTGATGAACTGACCACAGATTTTTGTTTTGAATGCTGTGCCGTTGAAATTTTGAACCATAATCTTATTATAGTATGTATTTATAGAATTCCAGATTCTGATTTATCTATATTTTTCCGAAAACTTGAATTATTATTGGGCAAACTAACCCATAAAACTAAAAATTATATTATTTTGTCCGGTGATTGGAACATAGATTTATTGAAAAAGAATAGATATTCAAGAGAATTAGTATCTATTCTAAATAATTACAACATTGCGGCACATATTAAGATGCCCACTAGGAAAAATACAAGTATAGATCAAATAGCCAGTAACTTGCCCACACTCGATATAAAAAGCAATATTCATAAATTAGCGCTTTCTGATCATGATACCGGCCAAACGTTAACATTCTGCCTTCACAATATACTGAAAAATAAATCTAAACATTGTACATTTTGGTATGATATCAAAAGAGATTTCAGTATGGATAACGTAAATAAATTTTTACAATGTTTAGAAGCCCTAAGTTTTAATGTTGTGTATGAAGAGACAGACTGCGACAAAGCATTCAATAAATTTCACGATCTATTTATTCTATTTTACAAATTGTGTTTTCCAGAAATAAGAGTTAGATCAAATAATAAATTAATAAGAAATAAATGGCTTAGTAAGTGCTTAAAAACATCTTGCATTAGAAAGCGAATGCTATATTATGAATACAAACACAATGCTGTAAGCAAAGGCAACCTTAAAAAGAAATACCGCCATTATACAAATATTTTGAAGAAATGCATAATAAAATCACAACAAATAAACAATAATAATTATTTCTTACATTCTAAAAATAAATGTAAAGCGACATGGTCTATAATAAAAAATAACTTAAACAAAAATATTAACAAAAATGACATAAGCGATATAAAAATTAATAATAAAGTAATTACTGACTCCACTGACTTATGTAACCATTTTAACAACTTCTTCATTGAACTGACGAACAAAAATCATTTCAACAATAATTTGGATGTAAATAATATTTACATAACCTCTAATATTAACACATTATTTTTGACTCCAGTAAACGAATTAGACATAATGAAAATTACAAACCGCCAGCAAAGGACTGTTATCTCTAAAATTGTAAACAATAGTAGAATGACATATAGCTCCGAATTGAAAAATAACAACTCTGGCGTGCCACAGGGGAGTGTATTGGGCCCGCAGCTGTTCATATTGTATATAAATGACCTATCACAATGTCTAAAACATAATTGTATTCAATTTGCCGATGACACTACATTGATGATAAAATGTTTAGAGAAAACAGATATGGAAACTGAAACTAATAATGAATTAACAAATGTAATGAAATGGCTAGAGGACAATAATCTACAAGTAAATATTAATAAAACAAAATTAGTTCAATTTCAAACATGTAACTCAACAGTAATACCGACAGCAATACAACATAATAATACAATTTTACAACCAGTACAGTCAGCTTTATTTTTAGGTATTGTTATTGATAGTAAACTCGACTGAAAAGAACATATAGATAAAGTGTGCAACAAGTTAGATAGGTTTGTATATGCCCTAAGAAAACTTAGGTTAGTATCCAGTAAAGAAACAGCTCTAAACGCCTATCACGGTTATGTTTCATCGGTGTTGCGTTACGGTTTAGTGATATGGGGCAACTCAGTAGACGTGCAAAGGGCTTTTATAGTACAAAAAAAATGTATCAGAGCCATAAGTGGCGCTGAATATTTAGATCACTGCAGACCATTATTCAAGGAATTAAAAATACTTCCTCTGCCATGCCTATATATTTTTGAAATGTGTCTTTTTGTAAAAAAATACCCACATTTATTCCCATTAAATGAACTGATCTCTGCGAGGTTAAATAACAAAAATCCTGGAAAACTTCTGGCACCTAGACAAAGATTGCATTTATATAGCAATAATGTACATTGTATGGCAATTAAAATATATAATAAATTATCACCTGACATGAAAATGTTACCAATAAGCAAGTTTAAAAATCGAATGTTCACTTGGCTTCTAGAGATGTGCTTCTATTCTGTTAATGAATTTTTAAATCACAGGTTTTGACATTTTATTTAATATTTTGACACTGTATTTAGTATTATGCCATTGTATTTTGTATTGTGATATTGATTCAATTTACTTGACATTATTATAATTACTATTTTGTTCTTTTTAAAGCATGGTTAATTTAATATTTCTACACCAGCAATGGTAGTGTATGTGAAACAATATTTAATGTAAAACCTCAATGTACCATATACTTAGAAATAAAGGAAATTCATTCATTCATTCATTCATTCATTCATTCATTCATTAGGTTCTCAGCCTCCGCTGTCAGTCTTCTTCGTTGATGACAGGCCATGTCGTCACTTCACGCGGGCAGTTATTTAGTCTTCCATCCTCTTCCTATCGTCTAATCCACAGCCTTACTGTAAGAGCGCTGCAAACAAAATGTTTAAACAATTAATCCATATGTAATACAATTCTAATAAGTTTACAAAAACAACCAAAGACTGTTATCAAAAACAGATTTCGAAGAATCAGACAAGTTGGGTTCGAACTCGAGACTGAAGTTATAACGGGTAATACCAACCTACTAGACTATCACTACTCTCTGCTAATTTGGTCATCTATGTATTACCTACTTTGCTCTTCCGTGGTCTAAATCACCTACACGATTATAACAATTCTCTCTCAAAAATTAAAACGACTATTTTTTAATCTACTCCAATAAAAAAATGATTATTAGCGCGAGCTTGTTTATTAATACATTTTGCAGTGGCACCAGTGGCTAACTTTGATGAAAATACTTGACTTAACCAAAAACAAAATATATATTTTTTCAATCCAGTAAATATGATTTTATTTCGAAATAATTTGGTCATAATAACTAACATGCGCTTTGCGAAAACAAGTACTCGCAAGCTCTGGTTTATGACTCTTTTGTTAAAAGTGAGCCGACTAGTTTTTTATCTATAGCAGTGGAATTCCATTGTTATATCTCCGGCCAAACCGGCCGACTTTGCTACTTATTGTTTCATTTTTGAAATTAAAATTAACACGTTTATTTAATTATTCTTTTAAAGGTTCTATATCTGATATTATAATAACCGTAAAGAATGCAATGTTATTGAAAAAAAAAACACCTAACAAAACACTATTATAAAAAGATTATTCTTTAAAATAATGTGTATACCCTAAACAAGAATATAGCCGAACTATCTATTTAGCTATAACTTTTTCTATTTAACATATCACTCGTTTGGTATGGTTACATAAATCCCAACAAAAGTATGAATGAAAATGCACTGACTTACTTCATACAGTGCGTTAAAGCTGTAGTTCTTTTTAAAGGTATGTGTATTCCTATATGTGACGTGTAATATAGGGAAGTTTGAATAAAAAAAAAATAGAATTAGACACAAAGATCACGATCATCATGACTCACGCAATCAATTCTGAAAACATCCCTACTTAGCGTCACAACAGGCATTTTTACACATTTGTATTAAACTCATTATTAAAATGTCACCGTCAACAACACTGAATAAATCTGTTTTCATGTTAAGTGCAATAATAGTTAGTATCTAAAACAATTTTGACCAACTAGAATAAGTATTATGTAGTTCACGTTAATAATTTATTTTTCTAACCCACTACTTTGCAGACTCTTTATCTATCTGGTTTTAGGCTGACTTATAAAAACATAATGATTAAAATATAATAAAAATTTTAATACTTACTTACTTTAAATACTTACTTACGTACTTCTACTCGTATCTTTGGGCCGGTGCGAACGTGTGTTGTGTTATTTCTCCTAACTGATTTGCTATTGGTTAATTAGTGTAAATTCAATTCTCTGTCGCACTTCGAGTGTTCTTATGGCTTAACCACGCCTTTTGGGAGGATTTAGAAAGAGACAATATTATTTGCTCCATTTGGCTCATACTTTTGGACTTGGAGATCGTTCTGGACTGGTGTATTTGCAAGCAAGTGGCGGGGATCGAACCAGCGACCGCCGACGCACGGTGGCGGTGGCGCGCGTTGTGCCGCTGAGCTACGCAACTACTTGGCGCATGTGACGAAATAGTGAATCACTTACGAAGGCTACGGCTACGAGTGCTACGAATGGTGACGTCCTCTGCAACAAGATCGCAAATTGGCTACGCGCTACGTAACTACAACTACTTATTGCAATATTCTATTGAATAATTACATTTCGACCATGCAGCGTTCTCCACCGAATAAATCGCAAAAAAACCCCAATACACCGATAGATCAGACTCAGTCAGTGCCGAATATAATCCAGGCTGTTAATGACCCTGAATTTTCCAATGTACACGTACGCCATAAACGCCCACGACTTGATTCTACAAGTGATCAGTTGGAAGACTTCAAGCAGGAAATTAAAGATATGTTGTCTTCGTGGAAATGTGAGCAAGATCAAACTATATCGAAATTTATGGCGGAACAGAAAGCGTTGGTGACAAAGTTGGTTTCCGATATGACTGATATGAAACAGCAGAATTTGGAGATCCAAAAAACAAATATTGGAATTGAAAAATCAATTGCGTCTATTAGTGATCTTTATGACGATATGAAATGTCAAGTTAAGCGGCTCCAGGATGAGTGTAGGGAATATAGAAAACTGACAGAAACACTGGAAAAAACGGTAAGAGATCTACAATATAAGTCTCGGTCATCAAGTATTGAGATCCGTAATATCCCCAGTCAAGATAAAGAGTCAAGTGCCGACCTCATGAAGATTGTGACTGCTATTGGGAATAAGGTGGACCTGCCGATTACACCGAGCAGCATCCGAGACATATATCGCATCCCAGGGACCTCAGCCACCAAACCGATCGTCGCTGAGTTTACGAGTGTACATATTAAGTCTGATCTCATTTCTAGTGTTCGGGGCTTCAATAATAAGCAACCAAACAAGGATAATAAACTGAATACAGAGCTGTTGGGTATATCAGGCCAAAAACGTGCCGTGTATATCGACGAACACCTGACTAATACCACGAAAAGACTATTTTATTTATCGAGAAAATACGCAAAAAAGCACGACTAAAAATTTTGTTGGGCCGCAAACGGAAATATCTTCTTGCGCAAGCAACCAGGACTCCAACAGATACTCGTAAAATCTGAAGCTACCCTTATCGAGCTAGAAGAAAAGAAATGACTATTCAAAACCTCCGCTTTACTAAGTAATAGTTCCCTCTGGATGTCACGTAACTTACTTCTATTATTGGCCTTGTACGCTAAACTGGTAATTTTTAACCTTATTAATATTATGTTTTTTCCTAGTCTTAATTTGCCTTATAAACACATCATCAATCAACACTTACAATTCCATCCTCTAATAACACAATACAACACACTTACACTTATACACCACATTTCTTACAAAACACAAAACGTTACATATTACTATACAACTAGTACCTACACTAACAAATTTTATAGTGCCTTGTTTACTTCACGTCTACGCGTCTGTAGTAAAACCTCTCTTTATCTTTCTGTGGTTCTATTGCATTCATGTTCTCTGTTACTCAAATGGCTAATTTAGTAAATAATATAGTATCGGATTTGGACGATATTTCAGTTGCAAATTCTCATTGCTGTTTTCCGGAAGACTGCACAAAATTCTTAAAGACATCAAATAACTCTACTACGATTTTACATATTACCATACGCAGCATAAAAAAGAACTTTGACCAACTCTTAGCGTTACTATCCCTAATTAAAGTTGATTGTGATATTCTGATACTGACTGAGTGTTGGTTGAGTAAAATCACAAACCTTCCAGTGTTAGATGGCTACAACTCCCACTTAACATACAACAATAAAAACCAGAATGAAGGAGTAGTAATGTACATAAAAAGCCATATTCAGTGTATTGTTCAGGAGCCTACTTTCACTAGTGGTAACTGTCTTACTTGTCAAATCAATAACGAGTTAGCAATCATTGCCGTCTATCGATCGCCCTCTTTAAACTCTAAAGTAGATTTTGATAATTTTCTAGACAGTCTGGACTGTGTTCTTACAACACAAAATAAGTGCAATAGTATATACCTCATCGGAGATGCTAACATAGATATTAAACCATCTAATACAGATGACCGATGCGCTAATTACCTAACCCTAAACGCCACCCATGGTCTTTTGCCAGGACATTACCTCCCCACTAGAATAAATAATTGTATTGATCACGTTCTCCTAAAATCCAATAATTCTACTAGTATTCTTGTCTTGGAATCCCACATCACGGATCACCTAACATTACTAATATATGTGGATAGACCAAGTTCAGTGCAACAGATGGCTCCTGACTATAAGACCCTAAAAATAGATTATCCTAATGTCATAAAAGATATGGAGGGTCAGGATTTCACTCCTGTCACTAACACGGAAGATCCTAATATAGCTGCCTCTTGTCTAGTAAACATAGTTCAATCTATTCTGAAAAAACACACACGTATAATCAATGTACCTAAAAAAGTAAGAAATCTAAAGCCTTGGATTACTCCGGGTTTATTACGATGCATTCGGCATCGTGATAAACTCCATAAAAAAGCCCGTAACTCACCCAATAATGATATCGTCCATATCTCGTATAAACGATACCGTAATTATTGCAATAACCTGCTCAGGAAGCTTAAAACTGCATATGAAATATCAGAATTGGAAAAAGCTAAACGTAACCCTAGAACACTCTGGAACAAAATAAAAGAGATTACACATACCAAAAAAAGATGTGATCCTCCTCTAGAACTTTTAAAAACATGTGCGGACCCGTACAGTGCAGCCAATCAAGTATCTAAGTTCTTTGCCAACATAGGCGCAGACCTAGCCTCTAAAATTGCGCCTCCCCCACTATCATTGTGTCTACCAATAACTTCCTCACCCAATTCATTTGTCATTCTTGACGTTGACGTTGATTCTGAGGTTGAGTCTACCATCATGAATTTAAGACATGATAGTGCCACTGGATGGGACGGAATATCTTCTATTCTCCTCAAAATGTGTCGCAAACCTCTTGTACCCGTTATCACACATATCATTAATAAATCAATCGCGAAAGGAATTTTTCCAGAACCCTTTAAGAAGGCCTTGGTCTATCCAGTATTTAAGGGCGGGAACAGGGACTGCGTGAATAATTACAGACCGATCTCGGTTCTTTCAGCAATGTCGAAGGTTATGGAAAGGTTGATAAATGGTCGTCTACTCAACTTTCTGTACAAAAAACAGGTCATTGCGCACAACCAATATGGTTTTAAAAAATGTGTTTCTACTGAAGATGCAATTGCCGACTTAACGGAAACTGTTGCTAAGAATCTAGATGATCATCGTAAATGCCTTTCAATATTCTTAGACCTACAGAAAGCGTTCGATACGGTCTCTGTTCCTACTCTTCTGTTGAAATTGGAAGCCATTGGCATTCGAGGAACAGCGCATGACCTTTTCAAGAGCTACCTCCAAAACAGAAAACTCCGTGTAAAGATTGATTCATACACTAGTGATGAAGAAATCATCACATACGGAGTTCCGCAAGGCAGTGTGATGGGGCCTACGCTCTTCCTAATATATATAAATGACCTTTGCACATTGGCGCTCCCCAACAGCAAGATCTTCACATATGCTGATGATACTGCGATCGTAGTGTATGGGGATTCATGGACGGACGTGAAGTATCATGCAGAACAATCGCTACAAATAGTCATGAGGTGGCTGCAAAATAACCTTCTATCACTTAATTTGTCTAAAACCAACTACATTCCTTTCTCTATCAGTCACAGGACCAAAGCACCATCTGATTTAAAACTTTTGGCTCATACCTGCATAGGCTCCACCTCATGCTCATGTATACCACTATCACGTGTCAGTCAAACCAAATACCTGGGTGTAGTGATTGATGACGGACTAAAGTGGTACTCTCAAGTTGAGAGCCTAACATCAAGGGTAAGGAAGCTTATATATATCTTCAAGTCCCTAAGGCACTGCGCTGACCACAAAACCTTAAAAATGGTCTATCTTGCACTTTGCCAGTCTGTCATCAACTATTGCATTCCGGTTTGGGGTGGCACCGCGAAGACTAAACTCCTAGGGTTGGAGCGTGCCCAGAGGGCTGTGCTTAAGGTGATGCTCAGCAAACCGTATAGATTTCCCACTAATGAATTGTATGCGGAACATACTGTACGGCAGCTCTTTGTGCTTAATGCCACCCTCAGGAAGCATTGTCAGGTTCTTCTATTAGATCCAACCACTCGTAAAGCCAAATATGCATGCCCATCTGTCCCTCACAAAACATCCTTCGCTAGTCGCCAGCTTTATGTAATAAGCTCGCTCATTTACAGAAAGGTAAATAAACAAATGCAAATATGCAACTTAAACAAACACGAAGTTAAAACTAGACTACAAAACTGGCTGTTTGATCAAGACTATTCTCGTACAGAAGATCTTATTTCTAAAATAATGTAGGCACTTAAAAATAATCACTATCCTACAAATTTAAACTGAAACCATTCATCACCACAAGAACACTCCCCTCACGACCACACTCACCCCCACATAACATAACACCCCCCCCCCCCCCCCCCTTCATACACCACACCACATCACAACACAACACACCATACCACAACACAACACACCATACCACAACACAACACACCATACCACAACACAACACATCATACCAAAACACAACACAACACACCAAACAACCACATGATCCTCCTTAAACACACATACCTACACATTCATATTCATAGTTAAACCAGGTCATTATAGGTTCATTATGATATAACATAAACATAAAGGATTATTTGTACACGAAGTTACAGTAGGACACTGACTCCTAAGTCACAGGGTTCCCCCTAGTTTAGGAGGCAGGGTTTTCCACTATTTATGCAGCCTTTTTCCCCCAAAGATTTTAGTTCCTATGAGCATTGTATGAATTTGTATGTTAAGGTTTTTGTGTTAATAAACTTTATTTTTATTTTATTTTATTTTACTTACTTTTAATAATTTTATTCGCAGGTCATCCGCAATCTATACATATAATAAAATTGTAGAAAAGTGGTGTCTGTACAATGGAAATATAAACAAAAAAAGTAGCAAGGGTTGTTATAATATCGATGCCGAACCTGAAATTATAATTATTATTTTTTTTGTCTGTTTGTCTGTGTGTTTGTGCACGCTAATCTCAGAAACGGCTTACTCGATTAAGATGCGGTTTTCACGAATATATTGGTGTAAGCTTCACTTAACATTTAGTGGTTATTTCATGTCAATCGGTACATAAATAAAAAAGTTATGTCAATTTGAAAAATCATCTATACATATAATAAAATTGTAGAAAAGTGGTGTCTGTACAGTGGAAATATAAACAAAAAAAGTAGCAAGGGTTGTTATAATATCGATGCCGAACCTGAAATTATAATTATTATTTTTTTTGTCTGTTTGTCTGTGTGTTTGTGCACGCTAATCTCAGAAACGGCTTACTCGATTAAGATGCGAATACGTTGCCGCCGACCGTGTAAGTAAGTGTGAAACCATTGAATTACCGGTGGAGATATGTTGAGGGAGCACAATATGCCAAGTAAAATATCGAAATCAACAGTATTAAAGGCATTGCTGAAATCCAGCAATGCAAGTACCGTTAGATTACCGATTTCCATGCCTGATCTAATGTCATCCGTAATTTGAACCAGAGCTGTGGTAGTGCTATGTTCAGGTCTAAAACCTGACTGGAAGGGATTGAGAAGGTTAAATTTAGAAGGAAATGCACTAATCTGCATATGGACTAGACGTTCAAGGACTTTTGAGAGGAAAGGCAAGATAGAAATGATTCGGATTCCTCTCATTCTAAATTATTTTCCATTTAGTTTTAAACGAGTCCAGTTTCCAGTCAGCCTTTGTTTTGCGATGACGATTAATAAAGCCCAAGGTCAGACGTTGAAAGTTGTGGGTGTAGATCTAAGTATCAGCTGTTTCAATCAATCCTAGGAGCCTGTATGCTTTCATCCTCGATGGCCATACGTCAAATATCGTATACAGAGAAGCATCTGTAAAGTAAATTTATAGCTACCCAAGCGAAAGTATATGTATAAAAACCTAATTCTAAATATGCTGCCCGAAAAGTAACTATTCCACGCGGACGAAGTCGCGGGCACAGCTAGTTTAACTAATAAATTTATTCGCTCTTCGATCGGCAATTTTAGATATCACACAAACAAAATAAAAGTCCGGTAAACACGCTCGAGTATTCGTAAACAGTAGTCAAAGTAACGGAGAAAACAGCGAACGTCAACATTGAACAAACAGTGAGATGCGACTGACGTGCACAAAAATAGTCAAAGCATATATTTCCATCTCGTTACTGCAATGTCCTAATTGGTCAACGTCCCGGGAGGGCGGAGTTTCCGTGCCAGTCGCCTGCGTCGAACGTCAAACGAAATCTTTTAAAAAGTGATAAGGCTTCGTTGTCCCCGATTGTACTTGTCCGTAGGTAGTTAGTAGAACTTTAACACAAAGGAGTGAAAAGAGTGTTAGATATTGTTTGCTGTGTAATCATTAGTAACGTATCATTAGTTAACGATTAATTACCGTATTTATGTAGATAAGGCAATTCTTTAAAATTATTGCACTCTTTGTTTGTTTATTTATTTTTGTTCAGAGATTTTAAGTTATAACATAAACGAGTTTAATTTTGTATACGCTGTTCGTTTGTGCATATTAAATTGTTAGGATTTGTATTTGTCATTAGCATCTACTTACAAGGGATAGTTACCTAGTTATATCAATTAGGTGTTCACGTTTGATTACTGTAAATTACAGGTTTACGCCACCCGATTCCCAGTATGACCGACGAAAGGGAGTTAATAAAGAAGCGGGGTAGCTTCAAAGGCCGTTTAACCATATTCGTGAACTATATAGATGCACTTGAATCCAAGTCCATGAGTAACTGCGACCTCACGGAACTACAGCTGCGTATGGGCAAGATTGAGTCATTGTACGACCAATTTGATGAGGTACAGCTAAAATTAGAATGTCTTGTCGATGATATTAAATCGCAAATGTGTGAGCGTTCAGAATTTGAATCCCTTTACTATAAGACACTTTCTAGGGCTCAAATCTTGATAAATACATTTAATAAGGATAATGAATCTGTCGGTAGTGGTAAAAGTTCTCGTGCCAGTAATTATAAGCCTGTCAAGTTACCTACAATACAGTTGCCTAAATTCTGTGGGTCTTATAGCAATTGGTTAGAGTTTCGTGACACCTTTGCGAGTCTCATCCACTCCAATGACGATATCGACGAAATAAATAAGTTTCACTATTTACGAACGTCGCTGGAAGGTTCCGCTGCAGTGGTGATACAATACATTGAGTTTTCAGCTGGAAATTATGCTGTAGCATGGCAGGTATTGTGCGAGCGATTCGACAACAAAAGATTGTTGATTCATAATCATGCTCACGCTTTTGGAGGTAGTTTGAAGAGAGGTTACGAAATTTTGTGCTCTGCTTAAATAAAACCAAAAAATATTTAAAAGGGTTTATTATTAATGAAAAACAGCTGATAAAACTCTCTACCTGCCATTGCTGTGTTATCCTTTCTATAACGGTTAATTTGGAACACACACACACACACACTATGGAAGCACTGCAGGGGTCAATGTCCGAGATGATGAAAACTTTTCATGACAGGATGTCTAAGTTTGAGGCAGATCTGAAGCAAACACCAAATTCGACAGCCACTTTGGCAGCTGACTTCGCTTCATTTAGGTCCTTGGTCTTGGAAGCCCTTAGCTGTCTTCAAGGTCAAATGAAGGCACTCGCGCGTGATGTGGACACGCTGGAGATGCGGGGCCGCCGAAAAATCCTGCTCCTGCATGGAGTTTCTGAGCTGCCCAAGGAGGATACTGCCCAGGTAGTCGCTGGTGTTATGCAGAAAAACATGAAGATTGACGACTTCGTAGTTGACGCCATTCGCAGGTGCCACAGAATGGGCCGCCACACCAATGGGAGCAAACCCAGACCAATACTCCTTAAGCTGATGGATGTGGAGCTTCGTGATAGGATATGGTTTGCGAAAACCAAACTTAAGGGTTCCGGTATCACGTTGTCAGAGTTCTTAACGAAATCCCGGCATGACGCTTTCATGATGGCGCGTGAGAGGTTCGGAGTGTCAAACTGCTGGACTCAGCGAGGCGATGTATATATCCTGGCAGCAGACGGCAGTAAACATCGGGTCGTGAGCACATACGAGCTCAACGCAATTTGTGAATCTCAGGAAGGCCCCGATAAGCCAGGATCTGCGTCCCCAGCGTTAGCTGAATCCGCGACGACTGCCGTGCCACGAAAAAAACGCGCTGCTGCCATCAGGAAATAGTGTTCCAAGTAGTGTCGTGACTCGTGTTGCGTCCACATGGCTATTTCACGGTAACATCCTCTGTACCTTACTCCATATGATCTCATTGTCATTATTGTTGATTTAATTTACCTCAGTTAGTATAATTTTAATTTACGGAAAACAATAACATTTTCATTATTTTTCTTAAGTCTAATTGTCCGGTATGCGTAATGATTGTTTACTTTAAAATAACCTGCTTTTACTAGTTATTAATTTAATTCTCAGTGACTCGACTTGCACTATTTTCCCGTAGCAACTGTCACAGAGTCACCTATGTAGTATGTCTAGTTGTCTATGATCGACAAATTGTTCAACCTCACGCCTTTTTATCAGATCAAATATTATTATAACGTTACGTTTCAGGTTTAATTTTAAAATGCAATGGTTATCTTAAACATTACAAAAGTTGTGTTGTAGTTCTTTTTTATGATGACGGATATCTTACCGTGAAATGGTCATTATAAATAGTTTTATTTAGTTTATCATTTAGAGTTAAATTGTTACATGCCAAAACTAATTGATTACATTGCCGATTATGATTGTAACACAGGACTGGCGGGTGGATATATTGAAGTTTGTTATCTTTTTTTTTTATTTTATTTTTTTATTATCTAGTTGTTCATTATTTATCTATTATATATATATATATATATTTTTACTGTACACATATAATTATTTACACATACACATAAATATACAGGTCGCATTTAAATGAATAGTGTCACTAACCTGGTTAGTGATGACGAAAGTTTTTTATCTGCTTCCAGTAATGACAGCTTTAGCAGTATCCCCTCTTTGAGCGAAACACTTCAGTCTCAATTCTCTGACGTTCCTAGGAATCTGAATGTAGTCCATATTAACGCACAAAGCATTCCGGCTCATTTCCATGATATGTTAGCAACTTTTGATTGTAAAAGTATCCATGCAATACTCCGAGTTTTGAGTACTCCGAGTACTCCGTTTCCGAGTCTTGGTTAAAACCTTGCCTACCTTCCACTTCGTATTCGTTACCTGGGTTTGTGCTAATAAGAAATGATCGCACCGTTGGCGCTGGTGGTGGTGTTGCCATATACCTCCGGGCTAATATCCCCTTTTCTATAGTTAATATGTCAGCACAGCCACCACCGTCGAATGCCGGTGAGCATCTCTTTTTAGAAGTAACCCTTTCTAACACAAAAATTCTACTTGGAGTTTATTATAGTCCTTCATCTCGTATTAATTTCTTCTCCTCTCTTGAAACTATCCTAGAAAATTTCACACCGTCTTACAGCCATACCATAATAATGGGTGACTTCAATACTTGTCTTCTAAAACATGACACTCGTTCTTCCACTTTTAAATCTATGATTCAATCTTGCAATCTAACTCCTCTTCCACTAGGTGCTACTCATCATTTTCCGCATTCCGTCCCGTCACTTCTTGACCTTATCCTTGTCTCTTCTACGCAGCATGTTGCAAAACATGGTCAGTGCGCAGCTGACGCTTTTTCCTATCATGACCTTATCTATCTTACGTACAAAATTCGCCCCCCTAAGGTAAAACATCCTATAATGTTGCAACGCAATTTTTCTGGTATGGACCTTGATAAACTTTGCAAGGACGCTAGTAACATTGACTGGTCGCATCTTATAGCTGCTTCGTCGATTGATGCTAAAATTAGTTTTTTCAATTATGCATTAATTAATCTCTACGACGTTCATGCTCCGATTCGTCCAGTCAAAATGAAACACCTGCCAGCACCCTGGCTGACAGAGGATATTAAAAATCTCTTGCAAAGGAAAGCCGCAGCCAAAACCAAATACAAGTGTAGACCTAGTCCCTTAGCTTGGGAAAAATACACATCTATCCGTAATCACTGTAATAAGGTGTGTAGAGATGCTCAACGCCGACATATTCACAACTCCGTACAAAACAGTGAACCTGCAAAGGTTTGGAAATTTTTGAGGTCAATGGGAGTGGGAAAATCACGTCATGACGTAATCCCTAAAGATATCGACCTGGAGTCGTTAAATTCACATTTCAGCTCTTCGCCCCAATTTGATGGGACTTCAAAAACTAGCACATTAAATTATCTTTCTACCCTTCCAACTCCCTACTACCCACAGTTTCAATTTAATCAATTCTCGGCTTGTGATGTGAAGAAGAGCGTGGTATCAGTCACTTCTAACGCTGTTGGATGTGATTGCGTCAGCCGCAAAATGATTGTCCCTGTCCTGGATGAGATCCTTCCTGTCATTACCCATATCCTAAATTACTCCATTACATGTGGCGTTTTTCCCACCGTTTGGAAAGACGCTCAAATCACTCCCCTCCCAAAAACCCCAAATCCAAAATCTTTCTCTGAGTACCGTCCAATCTCCATTTTACCCTTTCTTTCCAAAGTTCTTGAACGCCTTATCCATGATCAGCTCAGTGATTTCCTGCGTAAGAACAACCTCCTTAATCCTTTCCAATCTGGATTTCGTCCAGGACATAGCACCGTAACTGCTCTAACGAGCATAACGGATGATATTAGGACGGCCATGGAGGGAGGAAAGCTAACAGTTCTTGCGCTACTAGATTTTAGTAATGCCTTTAACGCGGTCGATTTTGATATTCTCCTTGGCATGCTGCGCTCTCTGAACATATCTCCAACGGCAATTGATTGGTTTCGAAGTTACCTGTGTGGCCGTCGGCAACGTGTCTCTATCGAAGGCGCATGCTCTTCGTGGTGTGACACTTCTGCCGGCGTACCACAGGGAGGCGTTCTATCTCCACTACTTTTTGCATTATTTATTAACCCAATTTCACAAGTTCTTCTCTCATCCTACCACCTTTATGCAGATGATTTACAGATATATTCGCACGCAACACCGAACGAATTAACGGAGGCATTGAAAGTGATCAACAGGGATCTTGAACGAATTACCGATTGGAGTGCAGGTCATGGGTTGACAATCAATCCCCTAAAGACGCAAGTGATTGCCATCGGTAGTTCCAGACTTACTTCGCGAATCGATTGGTCCCAATTACCTCAGATTGTCCTCAACGGCGTTGCTATACCCATAAGCGATACAGTAAAAAATCTGGGTATCCACATGGACAAAACCCTTTCTTGGGTTCAACAGATCCAGGAAGTGAGTCGAAAATTATTTCGCTCGGCAGGTTCTTTAAGAAGACTTCGCCACTTTTTACCCACTGCCACCAAAATTGCGCTTGTGCAGTCCCTTCTCCTTCCCATCCTCGACTATGCTGATGTTAGCTACCTAGATGTTAATGAGGCCCAACTTGATAAACTTGAGCGTCTTCAGAATTTTTGCATTAGGTTCATATTTGGTCTTCGCAAATATGATCATGTCTCCGAATATCGCCTTAAGCTCAAGTGGCTCCCGATTCGATTTCGCCGGAATGCGAATATTCTCTCGTTAGTGTATAATATCCTTTTTAATCCCACAGCTCCCAATTATCTTAAAGAACATTTCCAGTTCCTCAATGACACACACTCTAGATGCTTGAGATCATCGGAGAATTTGAGACTGAAGATGCCGCCACACTCTACAGGGTTTCTGGACAAATCTTTTACAGTTCAAGGTGTGCGTTTGTGGAACAAGCTCCCTGTGTCAATAAGACAAGCTCAGACACTGAGTAATTTCAAAATACTTGTCAAGGAACATTTCTTGCAACAAAGTTGAGTTTATTACGAAGCCTGCAAGCATTACTAATATTATTGTGTATGTATGTAACAATATATACTTATTTAAGATTATTTCATATTTACGATTACGTGTAGTTTTCTGGGTATATATAAATAGTATATATAACTGAATATATATATGTATATATGTATATATATTTATAAATGTATTTATGTATTACTTTGGTTTAAGTACACTTGTTACACTCATCTACCTTATCTATCTTTCCTGTCCATCCAAAGGTTGTCTGGAAGATATCGCTATTAGCGATAAGACCGCCATTGTACGCGTTACTATTGATGGTATTTGTATAATTATTTAATTTTAATTGGTGTACAATAAAGAATATTCTATCCATCTATCTAATCATGTTTCGGCTATATTTAATATTGAGTCGGTCACGATAGAATCGTCATCCGGTTTAAAAGGCTTAATTGACCAATTAAATAAAAAATTACGTGCCTTAGATACGTTAGGCGAACCCGTCAAGCACTGGGACACACTATTAATTTATATTGTCACGCGCAAGCTAGACAGCAATTCCGTGAGTGGGAGGAGTGTAAAGGTCGAATAGACAAGGATAGTAAGATTACTTTTGATACATTCCTCCAATTCATGCGTGCGCGCGCTGACTTAGTTGAAACTTTAGAGCTGTCGCGGAATAACTCGTCCCAGGTAAGTATGAAGTCGGGTTCTAAGGTAAGATCTATGGTAACAGTGCCAGGTCATAACAATGATGTTACTTCTAGTACAGATTTAAGTACTAAGGTCTGTCCTAGATGCAAAGGTGACCATAGTTTAAATAATTGTGCACAGTTTCTCGCATTAAGCAATGAAGCTCGTATAAAACTATTGCCAACTTACAAAGTTTGTTTTAATTGTTTTCGCCCGGGTCATTGTGCCAATCACTGCAGGAGGCCAGGTTGTAAGCTTTGTAAGCGTAGACATAATTCCCTAATCCATATAGCTGAATTTAAAAATATTGCGAATACTCGTCAAAATGATTTAAATAACTCGTCTCAGACTTCTCAGTCACTGTCGCAGTGTTCAAGCACTGAGACACATAATGTTGCGTTATCGGCAAACGCCACATCTTCCTGTGGAATTAGTCATCATGATGTGTTGTTATCAACCGCTTTAGTCAAGGTGCATGATCGTAGTGGTCGTGAACATGTAGTTCGCGCAGTGCTTGACAGCGGTAGTACATCCTGTTTTATGACGCAGAGACTGTGTTCACAGTTAGATATAGCAACGAATGAGATAGATCGGTCGATCTGGCATAAATAACGTGACATCTCACGTAGGTAAAACATGTCCCATTAATATGACGTCATTAAATAATTATTTCAAGACTGAATTGTTTTGTTTTGTTTTACCATCAATTACCAATGAAGTGCCATGTCGTGATATCAATATTTCTACCATGAACATCCCTTCTTATCTCTGTTTAGCCGATCCTACATTTTACAAGCCCGCTGAAGTAGATATTTTAATTGGTGCTGATGTGTTCTGGGACTTGTTGGGGTCACGGCGGATAAAGTTAGGTGATGGTAAGCCAATCCTATTTGAAACCAGTTTAGGCTGGATAGTATCAGTAGGAATTATGTCATCTTGTTGTCTAACAACAAGATGACATAACATATGGTGCCATTTTTCAAAATTGGTTTCTACTGCGTCCACGGATTTAGACAACCTTCGAACTGATTTATCCAAGTTCTGGCAGTTGGAGGAGATTAACATTAAGGCTTCTCACTACTCCCCGGAAGAGGAAAGGTGTGAGGAACATTTTATAAAAAATACGACACGGTTGGCGAACGGTCGCTTTTGTGTTCGCATACCTCTCAAACAAGACCCTTCTGTTCTGGGAGATTCATTTCGTAAAGCTACTCATTGTCTTCATTCCTTAGAACGTAAATTAATGTCAAAATCCAAATTTAGCAAAATGTATCAAGCCTTTATGTCCGAGTATGAGTCACTAGGATGACTAGATATAAACAGTCAGATTTTAGCCCATTCAGTTATTATATACCACATCACGGCATATTACGGGAAAAAAGCAGCACGACAAAGCTTCGTGTTGTGTTTAATGCAAGTTGTCCCACTTCGTCTGGCATTTCATCAAATGATTTACAAATGGTTGGCCCATCTATTCAGGATGACCTATTGTCTATTCTCCTTCGCTTTAGGCAGTATAAGTATGTTTTATCCGGATATGTGCAGATGATGTATAGATGTGTGGATGTACACCCATCTGATAGGCACTTGCAGCAGATTCTTTGGCGAAGTCAAGGTAAGGAATCGGAGCCTGTGAAAGTATATCAATTAAGTACAGTCACTTATGGTACAGCTAGTGCATCATTCTTAGCTACCCGATGCCTTTATCAATTAGGTCTTGACTGCAAGAATGAAAAGGTTGCTGAAGTCATCAAACATGATTTCTACGTGGATGATCTTCTCACTGGAGGGGATGACTTAAATGAAGTCCAATATATTCGACGAGAAGTCACAAAGACACTTGCATCTGCCTGCATGCCACTACGCAAGTGGAAGTCAAACGAACCTCAGTTGTTGTCTAAGATTGAACAGACATCGCTTGACTTAAATATTGGGTCTACTGAGCCTGACAAGTTGCTAGGCTGGTATGCACGGTCGGATCAACTTGTTTTTTCTTTTAAATCGTCGATGCCTTCCACTTATAATACTAAACGTGATTTGCTGTCTATCATTGCAAGAATATTTGACCCTTTAGGTCTGTTATCTCCTTTCGTGATAACCATGAAAATGTTACTACAGAGAATGTGGCTTAATAAGTTATCGTGGGATGAGCCATTGAATCACGAAATCAGTTCACAATGGCAAGCTATTGTAAAGGAGTTGCCGCATGTAAATGATTTTCGTATTCCTCGTATCGTCGTTTGTGAATCTTACACAGAGTTAGAACTCCATATCTTCACCGATGCATCTGAACGAGCATATTTATTTATTTATTTTCTTTATTTTGGCATCAAACAGTCATATACAAACAGTAAAGTAATTAAACAATGGTTCTTTACAGTAGACCTATAGTGCCGACAATGAAATAAAATGGTAAAGTACGAACAATAAACTCCCAGTAAGGAAAAACGCGCAGGAAGTAAACATTAAATTATGTATCGAAACATGAGTTCACCACGATATATATATGTAAGTATAGATTTGTAGTGAAGTACAGTGATATAGAAGTTACAACTAAGTGATAAATCTATTGTTCAGCTTTAGTTTCAGGCTATTAAGAGAAATGTTAAAAATGTCTATGTCTGTAAATTCTTTATTATAATTGTTAGTGGAACGGTATAAAAATGAGTTACAAGTATATGTTTTAGTAAGTCGAGGAGGAACAAAGAGTTGTTTTGTACGTGAGGGGCGTACGGGAAGGCGAGCGTGTGCTTTAAGTGATATTTTACTAAGTAATGATGGTGAATCGGTCAACGAGTTTAAAATTTTAAATAATTGAATAATATCGAACATATTACGCCTGTTCCGAAGATTTACTAGTTTATGCCTATGCAATGCATCTTCATAAGCAGCGTCGTAAATATTATTGCGATAGTCAAGTGATTTTAGAAACTTTTTTTGTATCCTTTCTATTCTATCCATATGTATGTTAAAGCACGGACTCCAAACAGTGCTACAAAAATCTAGAATAGAACGGACAAATGAGAAGTAAAGAATTTTAAGAGTCGTTACATTTTTAAAAGGTTTACTTATTCGCAAAATAAATCCTAATCTGCGGAATGCGAAACTAACTATGCGGTCTATGTGATGGGTAAATGTTAGTTTGGAGTCCATGATGATACTTAAGTCTCTAATAGTGGAAACTCTATTAAGAATTAACCCATTTATCATGTAATCGAAAGTAAGTGGGTGAGTTTTCCGCGTATATGACATTATGAAACATTTATCTATGTTGAGGTAGAGTTGATTTTTTGTACAGTAATTATGCAAATTTAATAAATCACTTTGCAATTTTGAGCAATCTCTAACAGACTCAACCACTCTGAATATTTTCGTGTCATCAGCATAAAGTAAATGATTGCTATGGTCAAATATGGATTCTATATCATTAATGTAAAGGTTGAAAAGCAGAGGCCCCATGTGGGATCCTTGGGGAACTCCGGATGGAATAGGGAGGAATTGAGATGAATAACCTGTTGCGGGAATGCTGACACAATGTTTTGAGTTATCGGTACTGTAGTGCGCTGTGAACCTCAGTTGTCCCGTGGTCGCCTTGTATACCGCACTACAGCACACACATATAATAATATGTATTGTATTCAGTCGTAATTAACAGTCGTAATTAATAAACTTAAGTAAGTTATTCGCAGACGTATTATTTCTCTCTGTACACACACGCAACCCCAGCAAATAAAGTAACAAGAGCGACCAGTACCAAAAGTGGTGACCCCGACCGACCCGTGATTTGGTGATTAAAAGAACTTTTGTGATATTGTGTACAGATTGAGACTTTTTTAGAACGGGCAACTCACTTGTGCTGTAGTGTTGGTTTTTTTTTTAATATCGGTGTCGTGATATTACGTTAAACATGTCTACCGAAGAAAGAAAAATCGCCACCGAAGAGTATCATTTATCCACTATCTCCGTCACGGCAAGAATACCTGAGTTTTGGAAGAAGTCGCCGAAAACCTGGTTTATTCAGGTAGAAGCAGTACTACAACCGCAGAAGATGTCTGATGAAGCGAAATATCAAGTCGTTATATCGAAATTAGGCCAAGAAGTTATAGAGCAGATCACAGA
The DNA here is from genome assembly GCA_905146925.1 of Autographa gamma. Classification (NCBI taxonomy): domain Eukaryota; kingdom Metazoa; phylum Arthropoda; class Insecta; order Lepidoptera; family Noctuidae; genus Autographa; species Autographa gamma. The sequence continues at coordinate 29,406 of CAJHUD010000042.1, read as the reverse complement.
AATTTTATTAAATCCGCCAGAGAAGAATAAGTATGAAAATTTGAAACAAAAATTAATATTGATTTACCAAGAATCGGAAGAACGACAAGTAAGGAAATTAATAGGTGAAATGGAGTTAGGAGACCAGAAACCATCGCAGTTATTGAGGAAAATGCAGGACCTAGCTCGCAATAGAGTCACCAACGAGACACTAGTGGTGATGTGGCAAAATCACCTACCACCATCAGTCAGAGGAGTATTGGCTGTGACAAATGAAGTTGATTTAGAAAAATTAGCAACTATCGCGGATAAGGTAATGGAGACCGCGACGCCAATACCCAGTATCGCTGCGGTAGAAGGAAAATCGCCGACCTTGAATAAAGACGATTTAATGATAGCCCACCTTGATAAAATAAGCGAAAGACTTGAAAAATTAGAAAGTAGATCAAGAAGGCACTGGCAGAAAGGTAACAGAAGGCGTTACGGAGCAAGATCGCGATCGACATCAGAGTCAAGGACGCGTGGGAAGACACCTGAAGATCCTAATTGGTTGTGTTTCTATCATTATCGATATAAGAATCGGGCAAATAAGTGTGTCCAGCCGTGCAACTGGAAGAAAGATGTCAAGCCGTCGGAAAACTAACGTCGGTACAGTCGACGACGGGAGGCTGTGGCCGCGTAGATGTTAACAACCGTCTTTGTGTGATGGACAGGAAAACTGGTTTAACTTTCTTGGTGGATAGCGGTGCTAATGTGTCTGTGCTACCCCGCAGCGTAGCATATATAAAAGGTAACAAAAATAATGTATGTTATAAATTGTATGCCGCGAATGGAACCGAGATTAATACATATGGTACGCATTTTTTAGAGTTAGATCTTAATCTTAGAAGAGCTTTCCGTTGGTTATTTATATTAGCGGACGTACAGCAACCAATATTAGGTGCTGACTTCTTAGCTAAGCATAAGCTGTTAATTGATTTGAACGGACGAAGATTAATCGATCAGTTAACTAATTTAAGCATTAGAGGTACCATTTCGAGTTCAACTGAGTCCACTGTAAAGACAATTGTTGATAATTGCCCTTATTATGATTTATTATGTAAGTTTCCTGAGTTAACTAAGCCTGTTTCATATAAGGAGACACCTAAGCATGGCGTTTGTCATCACATAGAGACCACAGGACCTCCAGTGCACGCGAAAAGTAGGCAGCTACCACCAGACAGGTATGTCAAAGCTAAAAATGAATTTAAAGTTATGCAGGAACTTGGGATTTGTAGGCCGAGTAATAGCGCTTGGGCAAGTCCTTTACATATCGTGCCAAAGAAGGATGGAAATATTAGACCTTGCGGTGATTATAGACGTTTAAATTCGATTACTAAACCGGATCGTTATCCAGTTCCCCGTCTTCATGATTTTATGTATAATTTATCGAATAAGAAAATATTTACGAAGTTAGATATAAATAGAGCATATAATTGTATACCCGTAGCTGAAAATGACATTGAGAAAACTGCTGTCATAACACCTTTTGGGTTATTTGAATTTATGCGAATGCCTTTCGGATTGCGTAATGCAGCGCAAACTTTTCAACGCTTTATGCACCATACTGTGTTACAAGGTTTAGATTTTTTATTTAATTATTTGGATGATGTAATAATTGCCTCAGAGAATGAAACTGAGCATAAACAGCATTTACTTAAAGTTTTTGAAAGATTTAACGAATTTGGGATAACAATTAATTTTGCTAAATGTAGTTTCGGAAAGACAAAATTAGATTTTTTAGGTTACGAAGTTTCAACTGAAGGAATTATACCTTTAACGGATAAGGTTAAAGCTATTATCGATTTTCCAAAACCTAGCACTATTGAGGAATTAAGAAGATTTATGGGTATGTTAAATTTTTATAGAGCACACGTACCGCATTCGGCAGCTCATCAATTACATTTATATAAGTATTTAAGTTCTTCTAAACGTAAAGATAAAAGTAAAATTAATTGGACAAAAGAGGCCGAACAAAATTTTGAACAATGTAAGGAAGATCTTAAAAATGCTGCATTGTTAGGTTATCCATCTATAGACACACCATTTTCATTAATGACAGATGCGTCAGACAATTGCGTAGGTGCAGTATTACAACAAAAAATTGCTGACAAATGGAAACCTTTAGGTTATTTTTCTAAAAAGTTAACAGAAGTGCAAAAGAAATATAGCACGTATGATAGAGAACTTTTAGCAATTTATTTAGCCATAATTCATTTTCGTTATTTAATTGAAGGTCAAAATTTAATTATTTATACTGATCATAAGCCTTTATCTTTTGCATTTACGAAATCAGGTACAAATAGAGAAACCTCAAGGCGGGCCAGGCAAATCATGTTTATTAGTGAGTTTAGTTCTGATATAAGGCATATTAGCGGTCATAATAATATTGTAGCGGATACATTATCTAGAATTGAAACAATAACAAGTCCCACGACTATCGACTTCGCAGAACTGGCAGTTGCGCAGGAAGTCGACGAACAGCTTGCAAAAATTCTGAGTGAATCGAATAACAGCTGTAAGTTGATATTTAAGCGTGTAACTTTAATTGTACCCGATAAGCATGTTGTTTGCGAAACATCTACTAATAAAATACGTCCTTATTTACCGCAACAATTTAGACGTTTAGCTTTTGATTCGATACATAACTTGAGCCATCCAGGTATTAGAGCTAGTAGAAGGATAATAGCAGATAGATATTTTTGGCCAAATATGAATAGAGACATCGGTAATTGGGCCAAAACATGTATAAATTGTCAACGAGCGAAAATACAGAAGCATACAGTATCTAAGTTAGGACAATTTGAGATTACGAAACGTTTTGAACATATACATATAGATTTAATAGGTCCTTTGCCAATCACAGCTGAAGGATATAGGTATTGCTTAACTATAGTAGATAGATTTACACGTTGGCCAGAAGCTTTTCCTATAAAGGAAATGACTGCAGAAGTAGTCGCAAAGACGTTATACGAGGGTTGGATTAGTCGTTTTGGTTGTCCAGTTAAACTTACAAGTGATCAAGGCCGACAATTTGAAAGTAACTTATTTAGACAACTAATGCTATTAATGGGAATTAAAAAGTCAAGAACCACCCCGTATCATCCTCAGTGTAATGGAACAGTAGAACGTTGGCATAGATCGTTGAAAACTGCAATTACGGCTCGTTTAAGCAATAAGTCTTGGGTAGATGAACTGGCAACTGTAATGTTAGGATTACGCACGACAATTAGGTTAGATACAGGCGTAACCGCTGCACAAATGTTGTATGGTAATAATATTAGATTACCTGGTGATTTTTATGATGTAAGCAATGTGAAATCGTGTGATGATAATGATTACGTTAGCAAGTTAAAAGAAGTTATTGACGAATATAAACCGTCTAGTAGAGAAAATAGATCATCACGTAAAATTTTTGTGCATAAAGAATTGTACACTTGCGATTATGTTTTTGTTCGAAATGACGCAGTAAGGAAACCGTTACAACCTCCTTACGACGGACCATATCGCGTCATTAGTAGAACTGATAAAGTTTTTTGTGTACAATTGCCAGACAGACAACTTAGAGTTTCGATAGACCGTCTTAAACCTGCGTTTATGTTAGCAGAGGATAATGTACAACCTGAAGTAGTAGATAATAGTGGTAAAACTGTCTGTAAAAAAGTTCAGAAAAAAGTAACTTTTCAAACAGCCGAACCCAGTAACTTTGGTTATACTACGAGAACAGGACGAGCCAGCAAAAAGCCGAAGAAGTATTTGTAATGATTAATTTGGCTGAGTAGACAATAATTTAACTAGGACATTTGGTTATGTATGTGGTTATATGAAATAGAAAATGTATTTTAAAATCATTTACTGTCTGATACTTATACGTTGTAGTTGATTAATTAGTGAAATGGGCAACTATCAGACAAAGGATAAAGTTGTTGTTAACGAAAATATATCCAGCACAGCTCAAGTAGATAACAAGTTGAATATGATTGGTATCGTTATGATAATTATTATAGTACTACTGATTATGGTGATTGGATATGCATTAAAACGAAGATGTACTAAAGGCGTTAGGAAATGGTTGAAGAAAGAAATGGTCGCTAGTTCGATAACCTTACCAAGTATTAAGGTAGAAACTATGCAACCGCCGCAAATTAATAACGGAACGTCTGCATCTCATAAAGTGGTTTACTGATTATTTGATCGAGAAATCTTCGTGCATTCATGTTATTAAGTGTGTATGTGATTATTTTGTAACGATTTAATAGTGTGTGTTATATTTTGCTATTCGGTCATAGAACAAGCTGCATGGTTTGTGTTGTTGGTGTCCGGCCACAACGATGTCAAGAAAGGATAGCAGAATGTAACCCAAACATATTGTACGTTATGCGTAATATTAGAATTAATAATTGTGTTAATGTAATGGTAAATTTATATTTAAGTACGCTGCTGATATCTAAATTTTAAATAGCGTATTAATGAATGTTAAAACTTTTGTCGTTATTACAATGTTGGAATGTATTCACAGGCTTATCGCATAACAATACATAGCATAGTACTCATATTAACACGTTTACTGCGAAGCTCAAAAATATAATATTCCACTATGGTGCGGTACAGGACAATATTGCCATGTACGGTTAATTATTCTAGTGCGAAACAAGACAAATAAGACCGGTACTCAACTCTTTTTAAAACTTGTATTTCTCATATTGTTTTCTACTTTCTAGCATTTTTTAAACTTTGATCAATATCTAAAAACCTTGAACTATATACATTTATCTTGGTTCCAGAATTGGACAAGTATTTTTTTACTTATAGGTTTAAAAGTCTAACCGGACTTATATGTCATGTGGCGCACAAGAAGTGGTGAAAATGTTCAAATAGTCGATAAACAGTAGTGATGTTAAATAAGAAAACAAATATTTATCGATAAATTTTTTATTTATTAAGAAATTAAGCATTATTTTCATGAGCTTTATTGAAACAAGGAAGACAAAAAACTTTCTTACATTCAATACACATCAATTTAACTTTTGGCACTTTTTTGTCAGCTTCCCGGCTATTCATTGTTTTTCGTAATTCTTGATAGCAAAGTGTACATTGTTTTCTTTTTGTAGTTTTTTCTAAGGTATGGTACTTCTTCTTTTCTGAGGACTTTATATCATCGCAAAATGTTAGACCAGTAAAGTTTTGTATAACAGATTCAACAAAATCGATCAATTTTCCTTTTTTGTTCGTTATATTATTATGAATGATCCACGCATTAACAACACAGGTACCAAAAAGAAAACTCATCATAAGTTTTCGGTACCATTTGATTCCTCTTCTCAAAGATGAATAATATGCCGTCATTTGGTCGCTATAATCAACGCCTTTCTTATTTAAATTATATAAAGACACACATTCTGGCTTGTAAATTATCTCACCATTTCGTGTTTTTTTGCCGATGTCTTTAACAGCTGCAACGTGATTTTTGCATGTTGTTATCATTGTGACAGCCCGTTTATCATGCCATTTAATTATTTTAACTCCGTTTTCATTCATTTTACCAATACACATTCCTCTTTTCAGTTTAGTAGATATAACATTTTTAGGAAGGCCTCTTCTATTTGTTCTTATTGTTCCACACAGTTCAGTTTTTTGCTTTAATAAATCTTCTGCTAAACCCACAGAGGTATAAAAATTATCGGCTATAACTGTTCTACCACTTCCACCTAAGTCTTTTATTAATTTTAAGACGATATCATGGCCATGTAGTTGGTTTCCCGGTCTATCACTTTTACCTGTATAAACAATTACGGACCATGTATACCCTTCAGGCGTACATAATTTGTATAGTTTTATTCCATATTTATGGCTTTTGTTCTTTATATATTGTCGAAACTTTAATCGTCCTCGCCACGGAATCATAGTTTCGTCAATAACCAAATACTGACCGGGTATTAAGATTTCACTAAATTTGCTCAAAATCATACTTAGAACATCACGAACTTTGCCTAATTTGTCTGTCGGATCAATTGTATCATTACTGAAATGCCAACATTTTAATAGCAATAAGAATCTATCTCGCGTCATTAATGATTGAATGTATATGTTTTTATAACATGTCTTTTTCGACCAATAGTGACTCAAGCTTGGTAGTTTGACAACTCCCATTGTCATCAAGATACCCATAAAAGTGCACATTTCCTCGAAATTGGTGTCCTGCCACTTTTTCAACCTAGACTTATTTTTGGCAGTTTCATTAAAACGGCAATTATTTGCGTAATTATTTGTCTCTGCTACCATTTTATGTATGATGTCATCAGTAACAAATAACTTATAAATATGAAATGGCGATGTTACATCGGGAGGAATGTTTATTACAGTGTCATTTTTAAAATTACCAATATTTGGCACAGTAGAAGTGATATCTACCCATTCGCTATCTTTTGGTGTAATCAACGGACTTTGAATATCTGCAGTATTTTCAACATCAGCCGTTGATACCGTCTCCGTATCACTTGAAGAACTTTCTGAACTAGATGGTACATAATTGCTGTCACTGTCTGTACTTATATCGCTAAAATTATGTGGTTCTAGGTGGTGACATATATCATCCGTTGCGGAATGATTTGAACTAGTAGCTGGTAATGATAAGTCTATTGCTTGTGAAGTATTAACTGCATAACTATTATCTTGAATCATATCTTCGGAAGTTATTGTGCATATCTTAATCTTACTGTCCTCCAGGTTTTGTTGTTTAGGGTCACGTTTTTTATGATGGGTGTCTAAAGTTTGCTGTTTATTTGACTTTGGCGTAGACAATAATTCTTTTATAGATTCCGGTGTCAGGTTGCAATCAATTTTTAATAAATTATTATACGATAAGTCACTAAGTGAGCCAGCTTCACTCGAACTCCCAGGAAAAGAAACATTCTGTAATATTGCATATTTGTTGCTAGTAGAAGGACTTTCATATGTATTCTTTCCTGGATTAATTATTTTGCTTGTAGTTGACTGGCAAATTAAAGTATGTGATTCAGGTGGTTTAGTTTTAACTGAACGCGATGGAATCTTTATATCTTCTAAAACTTTAATTTTCTTACCAGGAGGGAAGATCTTTTGATTTTTGCTTGTGCCGTTGGATGCAATATCAAAACTTCCTTCTTTTTCTTCGAAAATACGAGCTAATATTTTTCGGGAGCGCTTCATTGCAAATTTGATGTCGTAACTATTACGTTAATAAAGGGCGGGAAAATATAACAAATGTCGACAAACGTCTGAACGCTAATAAGATCAGTTTTTCACTAATGCATACGCCCTCGCCAACAGTGCGATACCGGACTTGCACATACAAGTCGTATTTGTCCGGTAACGCATGGAATGCAATGTTTTATCATTCTGTGCGTACAGGGCAAATATGCTATGTACCTTTTTTCTATTGTAATAAGACCGTATGTAAGTAAGAAGCAATGATGTTTATTTGTCCCTTTTTAACTCACAGAACATCATACCTAAAATGACGCCGCACGAGCGAGAAAAACTAGTTTTTGGCGCTCGCACCGCGGGAGGGTACATTACCGGCTATATGCGTCCGGTAACGCTCTTAACGTGTTAAGTTGCAAACTGTTGATTGAGCAGAAATATGATGTCATCTTTGTGAACAAAGTAAATTTACAAGAAACATTGTTTGATAAATATATTGATTGTAATTTAGATTTTGTGTTGTAAAAAATATAAATATTTTTTTTAAAAAAAGAGGGAAATAGTGTTGCGGGAATGCTGACACAATGTTTTGAGTTATCGGTACTGTAGTGCGCTGTGAACCTCAGTTGTCCCGTGGTCGCCTTGTATACCGCACTACAGCACACACATATAATAATATGTATTGTATTCAGTCGTAATTAACAGTCGTAATTAATAAACTTAAGTAAGTTATTCGCAGACGTATTATTTCTCTCTGTACACACACGCAACCCCAGCAAATAAAGTAACAAGAGCGACCAGTACCAAAAAACCTTTGACACAGACCGCCTGACTTCGATTTTTTATATAAGATTGGATCCACCTTAGTAAGTTGCCGTGTACACCCGCCCTCGCAAGCTTCTCAATAAGCATATCATGGCTAATTTTATCGAACGCTTTGGAATAGTCGGTGTACACGACATCAACCTGTAGATTCTTGTCCATGGCGCGTACTAGAAATTCGGAAAAATTTAACATGTTACTATCTACGCTGCGATGTTTAAAGAAACCATGCTGGTGCTCAGAAATGTGATGACGAAAAGCAAGTGAGATTTGAGATGTAACTATTTTTTCTAATATTTTTCCCAGAATACACAATTTAGAGATCGGTCTATTTTCAGTTACAACATCTTTTCTACTATTTTTAAAATCAAAATCAAAATGTTTTTATTTCTTATAAACAAAAAAAAAAGGCGCTCAAGAAACGTTACGTTAACTCTACTGATTCTAGTTGCTCGGTTCCAAAGTGTCTTTCCTATGAAGAAGAGCCGGCAAGAAACTCCATAGGTTACTCTTTTAAAAATAAACTTATTACAATTATTTTTACATTATTGGTTAAATATATGCGTCAACACCGAGGTAAAACTACGTTAATAAAATAACGAAAAAAAACAAAATAAAAATAATAATAATTCAAAGCAATCAAACCGTTATAATGAATAATAAAAACCGCGTTGTTGACGCATTCACAACAAAAAAGTACCAAAATTTAAAAATGAAATTGTATATAAAATAAAATAAAAAGAAATCAATTTTACATACAAGACATAAAAAAAAAACGAAGGCATTCAAGTGCCTTCAAGAAATACAGGCGGCTTATGAACTCATTTAAAGTAAACAAGCAAATCTTAAGGACCGCCAGGGAGGCCACATGTGCAGATAATAAACACACCACGCCCTTTTGTCTTCCACGTAGTCTTTAACTTTATAATACGCTTTCTTTATAAGAATAGATTTGACACAAGATTTGAATTTCTGAATTGAAAACCGGGCAGGTTGGTAATGACCTCTGGTAGTTTATTATAAAAACGTATTGAATTCCCTAGAAATGATTTTGTATTGGTTTTAGTAAGCCGAAATTTAGGAACCACTAATTTATTTTTATTTCTGGTATTAATGTCGTAATAATCACTTTTAACTCTAAAACTAGAAAGATTTTTACCCACATACATAATATTCTCAAAAATGTAAAGGGAAGGCAAGGTCAAAATGTTAATTTCTTTAAACTTTTCTCTCAATGACTCTCGAGGGCCCATGCCGTATATTGAGCGAATTGCCCGTTTCTACAAAATGAAATTGGTATCTACATCGGCCGCGGACCCCCATAATAGAATACCGTAAGACATTAAACTGTGAAAGTAAGCATAATAAACGAATCTAGCAGTGGGTATATCAGTAAGCTGCCGAATTTTCCTAACCGCGAATGCAGCCGAACTTAACCTAGACGACAGTGCCGTGATGTGTGGCCCCCACTGCAACCTAGAGTCAATTGTTATACCAAGAAATACGGTTTCATTAATTAATTCAAGCTGGTCACCATCAAGCATCAAATTTAATTCTGATTGATTAAGGGCATTAGAAAGCGAAAACTTTAGACATTTAGTTTTGCTTGCATTGAGAAGCAAGTTATTTGTAGAAAACCACTCGGAAAGAACATTAAGGGCATTATTGAAGGATGATAAATCTGGTAATTTTCTATTAATTTTAAAAATGAGTGAGGTATCGTCCGCGAATAATACAATATTGGTTAAATTAGCCATCATATAGGGAAGGTCATTTATATATGCCAAGAAGAGAAAAGGGCCAAGGATTGAACCTTGCGGCACCCCCATTCTCACTGTAGATCCAGATGATGTTACGCCGTTTAAACCTATTTTTTGAAGTCTAGTTGTTAAATATGACTTAATTAGTTCAAGGGATTGTCCTCGCAATCCGTAGTGTTTAAGTTTAAGGACCAGCGTCTTATGGTCGACACAATCAAAAGCCTTGGAGAGATCACAAAAAATACCAATGGTATCATGTGATCCCTCCAAAGCCTCCAAAATGTGAGACACTAACTTAGCCCCGGCGTCGGTCGTTGACCTTCCCTTAGTAAATACAAACTGGCGTTCATGAAAGATGTTATTTTTACTGAAGTGCAAAATTAATTGGTCTAATACCAATCTCTCAAATATTTTACTTAAAGCAGGAAGAACTGAAACAGGTCTGTAGTTTGATGGATCGTTCTTGCAACCTGATTTAAAAATAGGAATTACTTTACTGTGCTTCATTAAATCTGGAAAGGTGCCACTATCCACACAGTCGTTAAAGATGTTTGCAAGAATCGGAGCGATAGTGTCAATTATTAATTCAATTACTTTGACAGATATGCCCCATAAATCTTCTGTGGTCTTTACTTTTATATATTTAAATGATTTTTTTACAACGCTAGGAGATACATGACTAAAACTAAACTTTGAAATTTCTCTATTAAAATTTTGCTTAAGTAATGACTCTGCTCGTATAGGAGATGAAGACAGAGATTTAGTTACTTTAATTGGTATGTCTTCAAAGAATGTTTCAAAAGCTTTTGCTACATTAGGCTTGTGTGAAATTAACTGATCATTAATGTTCAATGATATTTCTGTATCTCTTTGTTTACTACTGCCAGTTTCAGAGTTAATAATCTTCCATACTGTTTTAATTTTATTATCTGATTTGCCTATACGGCTACTTATAAGTTTTGACTTAGCTAATACACATACTTTCTTAAATATTTTATTTATTTATTTATTTATAATAGGCACATCAACAACATAAACACAAACATAAAAATAAACATTACACAAGTCTTATAACTAGTAACAATTAACATAAAAGTCTTCACAGTGTTCACAGGTAACTATGCTATATCACTTTTTGTTTCAAAACAACAATACAGCTATATAAAAAAATAATAAAAATAAAAATAAAAATCATCCTGACAAACAATTACTTATCACTATGAAGTATTTTTAGCCTGAGTTGCGCGGGGTGGTCGTGGAAGATATCTAAGTCGAGGTTTTTCCAGATGCCATTGTATGTAGAAAGTATTTTAGAATATTTTCTAACATAATTGTGAAAATTAGTATCGAAATTAAAAGATTTCTTTTCATAAAGGCTATAAAGTGTGTCTCTGCTGATTCTAATGCCCTTTGTGGCCCATTCATTAAATTTACATTTAGTGTCTACTATTATGTTTTTTTGTGGACATACTTTATTAAAAGACTTACAAATTATGTGCAATAGTTTACTATAATCAGCATTTGGTTCTCCTAAAAACGAATACTTGTAACAATCAAGATCTCTATCAATGTTATCCTTTAATGGACGCAGTCTGTGATTTGTCAAAGGCCTTACGGTAATAGATTTATTTAATTCTAATTTATTTATAGTTTTTATAGACACTAGTTGACCCATGTGGTCTGATCTAATACCTGGTATCAGTTTAAAGTTTAATACCCCACGATTTGAAAAAATATCACTATCACTATCACTATCACTATCACTATCACTACATAGTATAAAACAAAGTCGCTTTCCGCTGTCTGTCCCTATGTATGCTTAAATCTTGAAAACTACGCAACGGATTTTCATGCGGTTTTTTTTAATAGATAGAGTGATTCAAGAGGAAGGTTTATATGTATAATACATGCATAATATATTAGAGAAACATGGATAATCTTAGAGATTTTTGACGTCAGGTCGTAAATCAACACATTTTTTGCGCTTTCATTGCAAACGCTGGCTGAACCCTACGAGATAGATCAAAATAATGTACTACAGTATTGTGCACCTCAAAAAGATCTACAAAAAAGTCCGCGATGGTATATGTCTATCTCTTGAGGGTAACCCACAATAACCATTTTTTATTCTTTATTTGTTACTTATTCACGAAAAGACGATTTTAAGCAATACAGTATTAATCCTTATCCAATTAAGTACCTTCAAAAAATTGTGCATGCAATATAGATCAATATTGCCTTTTACAGCAGGTAATTTAAATTAATATTTTCGAAGATATTACAGATTTAAAATGCAGGGCCGGGGGGCCGCGCGGGGGCCGGGGAGCGCGTGCCTATACCAAAAAATGCTTCTAAAGCTGTGCTTCGCCCTACAGAACTTTATGATTGTGTTATATTAGGTATCAGCGTTGCACCCGAGCAAAGCCGGGGCGGGCCGCTAGTTATCTATACAATTCTGGGAAGTAGCAGTTATTCTAGTGGGTTCATTAAAAATATTGTCAAAATTAAATGATTTGAATAATGATAAAAGTTGATAAGACTCCTGCGAATCTATTAAAATATTAACGTTGAAGTCTCCACAGATGTATACAGATTTATTATTTCTACATACTTTAATTAATATTTCCTCCATTGTTTTCAAAAAAGACAACAAGTTTGATGCTGGTGGCCTATACACACAAAGAACAATAATACCTTCTATCTCTGCACATGCTACCTCACATATGCGGTCAACAGAGCATGAAGTGATGTCTTGACGTTCCTTATACCTAAAATTACTATTACATAAAATAAGACATCCGCCTCCAATAGCTGAAAGTCTGTTGAACGCACTGGCAATCGCAAAATTATTTACATTAAAAAGCATTTTATCTGGTTTTAACCAGGATTCGCAAAAGCAAAGAATATCAATGACATACTTGTACTACTAAAAGTTCTACATCTAAAATTTTGCCAGAAAAGCGGTTTATGTTCTGATGATATAGCAGAATGCTATCAGAATGTATTGTCTGAGCTGTTAGTTTAAACAATCTACATTGTTAGAGCTAAGACATAACAATTTATCAGTACTTAACATATTCGATGTTATATCTCCTATAACAGAGTTAATATTAAATGCTAGTAACCTAGCCACTAAAAATCTACATTGTTTAGGAAGATACATTGCTTCCTGAGTTAATTTAAAACCACTAATAAACTTTAGGTATAGGGGTTATAATGGCTTTCTTCCATTTACTAGGAAACACTCCAGTTTCAATAGCTGTATGAAATATAACGGTTATTGGTCTTGCAAGAACCTCAGCACACTTGGATATAAAAATTGGATGAAGGTCATCAGATCCAGCACCTTTTTTAATATTAACCATTTTTAATTCATTTAATACTTGTTCGAAAGTAAGGTTGATTGTACCTATTTCTACTGTAGAAGATGAGTTGTGACAGTAAGGGTACGTTTGGGATGTGGCCGAAACAAAAACTGAGTTGAAATAGTGATTAAAAGCATCACAAATCTCCTCACCAGTAGAGAGTATTTTACCTTTGTAGGTCATCTTCTCAGGGATGATATTAGATGCACTTTTTGATTTGACAAATGACCAAAACGAATTAGGATCTTTTTTTATATTATCTTCAGAATATTTAATAAAATTCTGATAACAATCTTTTGTCATTTTTTTAAATCTACTCCGCAATGATGAGAACGTGAGATAATCGTGAAGGTTGCCATATGTTTTCCATTTATGGTGAAACTTACGTTACGATAATATAAAAAAAGATCCTAATTCGTTTTGGTCATTTGTCAAATCAAAAAGTGCATCTAATATCATCCCTGAGAAGATGACCTACAAAGGTAAAATACTCTCTACTGGTGAGGAGATTTGTGATGCTTTTAATCACTATTTCAACTCAATTTTTGTTTCGGCCACATCCCAAACGTACCCTTACTGTCACAACTCATCTTCTACAGTAGAAATAGGTACAATCAACCTTACTTTCGAACAAGTATTAAATGAATTAAAAATGGTTAATATTAAAAAAGGTGCTGGATCTGATGACCTTCATCCAATTTTTATATCCAAGTGTGCTGAGGTTCTTGCAAGACCAATAACCGTTATATTTCATACAGCTATTGAAACTGGAGTGTTTCCTAGTAAATGGAAGAAAGCCATTATAACCCCTATACCTAAAGTTTATTAGTGGTTTTAAATTAACTCAGGAAGCAATGTATCTTCCTAAACAATGTAGATTTTTAGTGGCTAGGTTACTAGCATTTAATATTAACTCTGTTATAGGAGATATAACATCGAATATGTTAAGTACTGATAAATTGTTATGTCTTAGCTCTAACAATGTAGATTGTTTAAACTAACAGCTCAGACAATACATTCTGATAGCATTCTGCTATATCATCAGAACATAAACCGCTTTTCTGGCAAAATTTTAGATGTAGAACTTTTAGTAGTACAAGTATGTCATTGATATTCTTTGCTTTTGCGAATCCTGGTTAAAACCAGATAAAATGCTTTTTAATGTAAATAATTTTGCGATTGCCAGTGCGTTCAACAGACTTTCAGCTATTGGAGGCGGATGTCTTATTTTATGTAATAGTAATTTTAGGTATAAGGAACGTCAAGACATCACTTCATGCTCTGTTGACCGCATATGTGAGGTAGCATGTGCAGAGATAGAAGGTATTATTGTTCTTTGTGTGTATAGGCCACCAGCATCAAACTTGTTGTCTTTTTTGAAAACAATGGAGGAAATATTAATTAAAGTATGTAGAAATAATAAATCTGTATACATCTGTGGAGACTTCAACGTTAATATTTTAATAGATTCGCAGGAGTCTTATCAACTTTTATCATTATTCAAATCATTTAATTTTGACAATATTTTTAATGAACCCACTAGAATAACTGCTACTTCCCAGAATTGTATAGATAACTAGCGGCCCGCCCCGGCTTTGCTCGGGTGCAACGCTGATACCTAATATAACACAATCATAAAGTTCTGTAGGGCGAAGCACAGCTTTAGAAGCATTTTTTGGTATAGGCACGCGCTCCCCGGCCCCCGCGCGGCCCCCCGGCCCTGCATTTTAAATCTGTAATATCTTCGAAAATATTAATTTAAATTACCTGCTGTAAAAGGCAATATTGATCTATATTGCATGCACAATTTTTTGAAGGTACTTAATTGGATAAGGATTAATACTGTATTGCTTAAAATCGTCTTTTCGTGAATAAGTAACAAATAAAGAATAAAAAATGGTTATTGTGGGTTACCCTCAAGAGATAGACATATACCATCGCGGACTTTTTTGTAGATCTTTTTGAGGTGCACAATACTGTAGTACATTATTTTGATCTATCTCGTAGGGTTCAGCCAGCGTTTGCAATGAAAGCGCAAAAAATGTGTTGATTTACGACCTGACGTCAAAAATCTCTAAGATTATCCATGTTTCTCTAATATATTATGCATGTATTATACATATAAACCTTCCTCTTGAATCACTCTATCTATTAAAAAAAACCGCATGAAAATCCGTTGCGTAGTTTTCAAGATTTAAGCATACATAGGGACAGACAGCGGAAAGCGACTTTGTTTTATACTATGTAGTGATAGTGATAGTGATAGTGATAGTGATAGTGATATTTTTTCAAATCGTGGGGTATTAAACTTTAAACTGATACCAGGTATTAGATCAGACCACATGGGTCAACTAGTGTCTATAAAAACTATAAATAAATTAGAATTAAATAAATCTATTACCGTAAGGCCTTTGACAAATCACAGACTGCGTCCATTAAAGGATAACATTGATAGAGATCTTGATTGTTACAAGTATTCGTTTTTAGGAGAACCAAATGCTGATTATAGTAAACTATTGCACATAATTTGTAAGTCTTTTAATAAAGTATGTCCACAAAAAAACATAATAGTAGACACTAAATGTAAATTTAATGAATGGGCCACAAAGGGCATTAGAATCAGCAGAGACACACTTTATAGCCTTTATGAAAAGAAATCTTTTAATTTCGATACTAATTTTCACAATTATGTTAGAAAATATTCTAAAATACTTTCTACATACAATGGCATCTGGAAAAACCTCGACTTAGATATCTTCCACGACCACCCCGCGCAACTCAGGCTAAAAATACTTCATAGTGATAAGTAATTGTTTGTCAGGATGATTTTTATTTTTATTTTTATTATTTTTTTATATAGCTGTATTGTTGTTTTGAAACAAAAAGTGATATAGCATAGTTACCTGTGAACACTGTGAAGACTTTTATGTTAATTGTTACTAGTTATAAGACTTGTGTAATGTTTATTTTTATGTTTGTGTTTATGTTGTTGATGTGCCTATTATAAATAAATAAATAAATAAAATATTTAAGAAAGTATGTGTATTAGCTAAGTCAAAACTTATAAGTAGCCGTATAGGCAAATCAGATAATAAAATTAAAACAGTATGGAAGATTATTAACTCTGAAACTGGCAGTAGTAAACAAAGAGATACAGAAATATCATTGAACATTAATGATCAGTTAATTTCACACAAGCCTAATGTAGCAAAAGCTTTTGAAACATTCTTTGAAGACATACCAATTAAAGTAACTAAATCTCTGTCTTCATCTCCTATACGAGCAGAGTCATTACTTAAGCAAAATTTTAATAGAGAAATTTCAAAGTTTAGTTTTAGTCATGTATCTCCTAGCGTTGTAAAAAAATCATTTAAATATATAAAAGTAAAGACCACAGAAGATTTATGGGGCATATCTGTCAAAGTAATTGAATTAATAATTGACACTATCGCTCCGATTCTTGCAAACATCTTTAACGACTGTGTGGATAGTGGCACCTTTCCAGATTTAATGAAGCACAGTAAAGTAATTCCTATTTTTAAATCAGGTTGCAAGAACGATCCATCAAACTACAGACCTGTTTCAGTTCTTCCTGCTTTAAGTAAAATATTTGAGAGATTGGTATTAGACCAATTAATTTTGCACTTCAGTAAAAATAACATCTTTCATGAACGCCAGTTTGTATTTACTAAGGGAAGGTCAACGACCGACGCCGGGGCTAAGTTAGTGTCTCACATTTTGGAGGCTTTGGAGGGATCACATGATACCATTGGTATTTTTTGTGATCTCTCCAAGGCTTTTGATTGTGTCGACCATAAGACGCTGGTCCTTAAACTTAAACACTACGGATTGCGAGGACAATCCCTTGAACTAATTAAGTCATATTTAACAACTAGACTTCAAAAAATAGGTTTAAACGGCGTAACATCATCTGGATCTACAGTGAGAATGGGGGTGCCGCAAGGTTCAATCCTTGGCCCTTTTCTCTTCTTGGCATATATAAATGACCTTCCCTATATGATGGCTAATTTAACCAATATTGTATTATTCGCGGACGATACCTCACTCATTTTTAAAATTAATAGAAAATTACCAGATTTATCATCCTTCAATAATGCCCTTAATGTTCTTTCCGAGTGGTTTTCTACAAATAACTTGCTTCTCAATGCAAGCAAAACTAAATGTCTAAAGTTTTCGCTTTCTAATGCCCTTAATCAATCAGAATTAAATTTGATGCTTGATGGTGACCAGCTTGAATTAATTAATGAAACCGTATTTCTTGGTATAACAATTGACTCTAGGTTGCAGTGGGGGCCACACATCACGGCACTGTCGTCTAGGTTAAGTTCGGCTGCATTCGCGGTTAGGAAAATTCGGCAGCTTACTGATATACCCACTGCTAGATTCGTTTATTATGCTTACTTTCACAGTTTAATGTCTTACGGTATTCTATTATGGGGGTCCGCGGCCGATGTAGATACCAATTTCATTTTGTAGAAACGGGCAATTCGCTCAATATACGGCATGGGCCCTCGAGAGTCATTGAGAGAAAAGTTTAAAGAAATTAACATTTTGACCTTGCCTTCCCTTTACATTTTTGAGAATATTATGTATGTGGGTAAAAATCTTTCTAGTTTTAGAGTTAAAAGTGATTATTACGACATTAATACCAGAAATAAAAATAAATTAGTGGTTCCTAAATTTCGGCTTACTAAAACCAATACAAAATCATTTCTAGGGAATTCAATACGTTTTTATAATAAACTACCAGAGGTCATTACCAACCTGCCCGGTTTTCAATTCAGAAATTCAAATCTTGTGTCAAATCTATTCTTATAAAGAAAGCGTATTATAAAGTTAAAGACTACGTGGAAGACAAAAGGGCGTGGTGTGTTTATTATCTGCACATGTGGCCTCCCTGGCGGTCCTTAAGATTTGCTTGTTTACTTTAAATGAGTTCATAAGCCGCCTGTATTTCTTGAAGGCACTTGAATGCCTTCGTTTTTTTTTTATGTCTTGTATGTAAAATTGATTTCTTTTTATTTTATTTTATATACAATTTCATTTTTAAATTTTGGTACTTTTTTGTTGTGAATGCGTCAACAACGCGGTTTTTATTATTCATTATAACGGTTTGATTGCTTTGAATTATTATTATTTTTATTTTGTTTTTTTTCGTTATTTTATTAACGTAGTTTTACCTCGGTGTTGACGCATATATTTAACCAATAATGTAAAAATAATTGTAATAAGTTTATTTTTAAAAGAGTAACCTATGGAGTTTCTTGCCGGCTCTTCTTCATAGGAAAGACACTTTGGAACCGAGCAACTAGAATCAGTAGAGTTAACGTAACGTTTCTTGAGCGCCTTTTTTTTTTTGTTTATAAGAAATAAAAACATTTTGATTTTGATTTTAAAAATAGTAGAAAAGATGTTGTAACTGAAAATAGACCGATCTCTAAATTGTGTATTCTGGGAAAAATATTAGAAAAAATAGTTACATCTCAAATCTCACTTGCTTTTCGTCATCACATTTCTGAGCACCAGCATGGTTTCTTTAAACATCGCAGCGTAGATAGTAACATGTTAAATTTTTCCGAATTTCTAGTACGCGCCATGGACAAGAATCTACAGGTTGATGTCGTGTACACCGACTATTCCAAAGCGTTCGATAAAATTAGCCATGATATGCTTATTGAGAAGCTTGCGAGGGCGGGTGTACACGGCAACTTACTAAGGTGGATCCAATCTTATATAAAAAATCGAAGTCAGGCGGTCTGTGTCAAAGGTTTTTTGGTACTGGTCGCTCTTGTTACTTTATTTGCTGGGGTTGCGTGTGTGTACAGAGAGAAATAATACGTCTGCGAATAACTTACTTAAGTTTATTAATTACGACTGTTAATTACGACTGAATACAATACATATTATTATATGTGTGTGCTGTAGTGCGGTATACAAGGCGACCACGGGACAACTGAGGTTCACAGCGCACTACAGTACCGATAACTCAAAACATTGTGTCAGCATTCCCGCAACACTATTTCCCTCTTTTTTAAAAAAAAATATTTATATTTTTTACAACACAAAATCTAAATTACAATCAATATATTTATCAAACAATGTTTCTTGTAAATTTACTTTGTTCACAAAGATGACATCATATTTCTGCTCAATCAACAGTTTGCAACTTAATATGAGTACTATGCTATGTATTGTTATGCGATAAGCCTGTGAATACATTCCAACATTGTAATAACGACAAAAGTTTTAACATTCATTAATACGCTATTTAAAATTTAGATATCAGCAGCGTACTTAAATATAAATTTACCATTACATTAACACAATTATTAATTCTAATATTACGCATAACGTACAATATGTTTGGGTTACATTCTGCTATCCTTTCTTGACATCGTTGTGGCCGGACACCAACAACACAAACCATGCAGCTTGTTCTATGACCGAATAGCAAAATATAACACACACTATTAAATCGTTACAAAATAATCACATACACACTTAATAACATGAATGCACGAAGATTTCTCGATCAAATAATCAGTAAACCACTTTATGAGATGCAGACGTTCCGTTATTAATTTGCGGCGGTTGCATAGTTTCTACCTTAATACTTGGTAAGGTTATCGAACTAGCGACCATTTCTTTCTTCAACCATTTCCTAACGCCTTTAGTACATCTTCGTTTTAATGCATATCCAATCACCATAATCAGTAGTACTATAATAATTATCATAACGATACCAATCATATTCAACTTGTTATCTACTTGAGCTGTGCTGGATATATTTTCGTTAACAACAACTTTATCCTTTGTCTGATAGTTGCCCATTTCACTAATTAATCAACTACAACGTATAAGTATCAGACAGTAAATGATTTTAAAATACATTTTCTATTTCATATAACCACATACATAACCAAATGTCCTAGTTAAATTATTGTCTACTCAGCCAAATTAATCATTACAAATACTTCTTCGGCTTTTTGCTGGCTCGTCCTGTTCTCGTAGTATAACCAAAGTTACTGGGTTCGGCTGTTTGAAAAGTTACTTTTTTCTGAACTTTTTTACAGACAGTTTTACCACTATTATCTACTACTTCAGGTTGTACATTATCCTCTGCTAACATAAACGCAGGTTTAAGACGGTCTATCGAAACTCTAAGTTGTCTGTCTGGCAATTGTACACAAAAAACTTTATCAGTTCTACTAATGACGCGATATGGTCCGTCGTAAGGAGGTTGTAACGGTTTCCTTACTGCGTCATTTCGAACAAAAACATAATCGCAAGTGTACAATTCTTTATGCACAAAAATTTTACGTGATGATCTATTTTCTCTACTAGACGGTTTATATTCGTCAATAACTTCTTTTAACTTGCTAACGTAATCATTATCATCACACGATTTCACATTGCTTACATCATAAAAATCACCAGGTAATCTAATATTATTACCATACAACATTTGTGCAGCGGTTACGCCTGTATCTAACCTAATTGTCGTGCGTAATCCTAACATTACAGTTGCCAGTTCATCTACCCAAGACTTATTGCTTAAACGAGCCGTAATTGCAGTTTTCAACGATCTATGCCAACGTTCTACTGTTCCATTACACTGAGGATGATACGGGGTGGTTCTTGACTTTTTAATTCCCATTAATAGCATTAGTTGTCTAAATAAGTTACTTTCAAATTGTCGGCCTTGATCACTTGTAAGTTTAACTGGACAACCAAAACGACTAATCCAACCCTCGTATAACGTCTTTGCGACTACTTCTGCAGTCATTTCCTTTATAGGAAAAGCTTCTGGCCAACGTGTAAATCTATCTACTATAGTTAAGCAATACCTATATCCTTCAGCTGTGATTGGCAAAGGACCTATTAAATCTATATGTATATGTTCAAAACGTTTCGTAATCTCAAATTGTCCTAACTTAGATACTGTATGCTTCTGTATTTTCGCTCGTTGACAATTTATACATGTTTTGGCCCAATTACCGATGTCTCTATTCATATTTGGCCAAAAATATCTATCTGCTATTATCCTTCTACTAGCTCTAATACCTGGATGGCTCAAGTTATGTATCGAATCAAAAGCTAAACGTCTAAATTGTTGCGGTAAATAAGGACGTATTTTATTAGTAGATGTTTCGCAAACAACATGCTTATCGGGTACAATTAAAGTTACACGCTTAAATATCAACTTACAGCTGTTATTCGATTCACTCAGAATTTTTGCAAGCTGTTCGTCGACTTCCTGCGCAACTGCCAGTTCTGCGAAGTCGATAGTCGTGGGACTTGTTATTGTTTCAATTCTAGATAATGTATCCGCTACAATATTATTATGACCGCTAATATGCCTTATATCAGAACTAAACTCACTAATAAACATGATTTGCCTGGCCCGCCTTGAGGTTTCTCTATTTGTACCTGATTTCGTAAATGCAAAAGATAAAGGCTTATGATCAGTATAAATAATTAAATTTTGACCTTCAATTAAATAACGAAAATGAATTATGGCTAAATAAATTGCTAAAAGTTCTCTATCATACGTGCTATATTTCTTTTGCACTTCTGTTAACTTTTTAGAAAAATAACCTAAAGGTTTCCATTTGTCAGCAATTTTTTGTTGTAATACTGCACCTACGCAATTGTCTGACGCATCTGTCATTAATGAAAATGGTGTGTCTATAGATGGATAACCTAACAATGCAGCATTTTTAAGATCTTCCTTACATTGTTCAAAATTTTGTTCGGCCTCTTTTGTCCAATTAATTTTACTTTTATCTTTACGTTTAGAAGAACTTAAATACTTATATAAATGTAATTGATGAGCTGCCGAATGCGGTACGTGTGCTCTATAAAAATTTAACATACCCATAAATCTTCTTAATTCCTCAATAGTGCTAGGTTTTGGAAAATCGATAATAGCTTTAACCTTATCCGTTAAAGGTATAATTCCTTCAGTTGAAACTTCGTAACCTAAAAAATCTAATTTTGTCTTTCCGAAACTACATTTAGCAAAATTAATTGTTATCCCAAATTCGTTAAATCTTTCAAAAACTTTAAGTAAATGCTGTTTATGCTCAGTTTCATTCTCTGAGGCAATTATTACATCATCCAAATAATTAAATAAAAAATCTAAACCTTGTAACACAGTATGGTGCATAAAGCGTTGAAAAGTTTGCGCTGCATTACGCAATCCGAAAGGCATTCGCATAAATTCAAATAACCCAAAAGGTGTTATGACAGCAGTTTTCTCAATGTCATTTTCAGCTACGGGTATACAATTATATGCTCTATTTATATCTAACTTCGTAAATATTTTCTTATTCGATAAATTATACATAAAATCATGAAGACGGGGAACTGGATAACGATCCGGTTTAGTAATCGAATTTAAACGTCTATAATCACCGCAAGGTCTAATATTTCCATCCTTCTTTGGCACGATATGTAAAGGACTTGCCCAAGCGCTATTACTCGGCCTACAAATCCCAAGTTCCTGCATAACTTTAAATTCATTTTTAGCTTTGACATACCTGTCTGGTGGTAGCTGCCTACTTTTCGCGTGCACTGGAGGTCCTGTGGTCTCTATGTGATGACAAACGCCATGCTTAGGTGTCTCCTTATATGAAACAGGCTTAGTTAACTCAGGAAACTTACATAATAAATCATAATAAGGGCAATTATCAACAATTGTCTTTACAGTGGACTCAGTTGAACTCGAAATGGTACCTCTAATGCTTAAATTAGTTAACTGATCGATTAATCTTCGTCCGTTCAAATCAATTAACAGCTTATGCTTAGCTAAGAAGTCAGCACCTAATATTGGTTGCTGTACGTCCGCTAATATAAATAACCAACGGAAAGCTCTTCTAAGATTAAGATCTAACTCTAAAAAATGCGTACCATATGTATTAATCTCGGTTCCATTCGCGGCATACAATTTATAACATACATTATTTTTGTTACCTTTTATATATGCTACGCTGCGGGGTAGCACAGACACATTAGCACCGCTATCCACCAAGAAAGTTAAACCAGTTTTCCTGTCCATCACACAAAGACGGTTGTTAACATCTACGCGGCCACAGCCTCCCGTCGTCGACTGTACCGACGTTAGTTTTCCGACGGCTTGACATCTTTCTTCCAGTTGCACGGCTGGACACACTTATTTGCCCGATTCTTATATCGATAATGATAGAAACACAACCAATTAGGATCTTCAGGTGTCTTCCCACGCGTCCTTGACTCTGATGTCGATCGCGATCTTGCTCCGTAACGCCTTCTGTTACCTTTCTGCCAGTGCCTTCTTGATCTACTTTCTAATTTTTCAAGTCTTTCGCTTATTTTATCAAGGTGGGCTATCATTAAATCGTCTTTATTCAAGGTCGGCGATTTTCCTTCTACCGCAGCGATACTGGGTATTGGCGTCGCGGTCTCCATTACCTTATCCGCGATAGTTGCTAATTTTTCTAAATCAACTTCATTTGTCACAGCCAATACTCCTCTGACTGATGGTGGTAGGTGATTTTGCCACATCACCACTAGTGTCTCGTTGGTGACTCTATTGCGAGCTAGGTCCTGCATTTTCCTCAATAACTGCGATGGTTTCTGGTCTCCTAACTCCATTTCACCTATTAATTTCCTTACTTGTCGTTCTTCCGATTCTTGGTAAATCAATATTAATTTTTGTTTCAAATTTTCATACTTATTCTTCTCTGGCGGATTTAATAAAATTTCTGTGATCTGCTCTATAACTTCTTGGCCTAATTTCGATATAACGACTTGATATTTCGCTTCATCAGACATCTTCTGCGGTTGTAGTACTGCTTCTACCTGAATAAACCAGGTTTTCGGCGACTTCTTCCAAAACTCAGGTATTCTTGCCGTGACGGAGATAGTGGATAAATGATACTCTTCGGTGGCGATTTTTCTTTCTTCGGTAGACATGTTTAACGTAATATCACGACACCGATATTAAAAAAAAAACCAACACTACAGCACAAGTGAGTTGCCCGTTCTAAAAAAGTCTCAATCTGTACACAATATCACAAAAGTTCTTTTAATCACCAAATCACGGGTCGGTCGGGGTCACCACTTTTGGTACTGGTCGCTCTTGTTACTTTATTTGCTGGGGTTGCGTGTGTGTACAGAGAGAAATAATACGTCTGCGAATAACTTACTTAAGTTTATTAATTACGACTGTTAATTACGACTGAATACAATACATATTATTATATGTGTGTGCTGTAGTGCGGTATACAAGGCGACCACGGGACAACTGAGGTTCACAGCGCACTACAGTACCGATAACTCAAAACATTGTGTCAGCATTCCCGCAACAGGTTATTCATCTCAATTCCTCCCTATTCCATCCGGAGTTCCCCAAGGATCCCACATGGGGCCTCTGCTTTTCAACCTTTACATTAATGATATAGAATCCATATTTGACCATAGCAATCATTTACTTTATGCTGATGACACGAAAATATTCAGAGTGGTTGAGTCTGTTAGAGATTGCTCAAAATTGCAAAGTGATTTATTAAATTTGCATAATTACTGTACAAAAAATCAACTCTACCTCAACATAGATAAATGTTTCATAATGTCATATACGCGGAAAACTCACCCACTTACTTTAGATTACATGATAAATGGGTTAATTCTTAATAGAGTTTCCACTATTAGAGACTTAAGTATCATCATGGACTCCAAACTAACATTTACCCATCACATAGACCGCATAGTTAGTTTCGCATTCCGCAGATTAGGATTTATTTTGCGAATAAGTAAACCTTTTAAAAATGTAACGACTCTTAAAATTCTTTACTTCTCATTTGTCCGTTCTATTCTAGATTTTTGTAGCACTGTTTGGAGTCCGTGCTTTAACATACATATGGATAGAATAGAAAGGATACAAAAAAAGTTTCTAAAATCACTTGACTATCGCAATAATATTTACGACGCTGCTTATGAAGATGCATTGCATAGGCATAAACTAGTAAATCTTCGGAACAGGCGTAATATGTTCGATATTATTCAATTATTTAAAATTTTAAACTCGTTGACCGATTCACCATCATTACTTAGTAAAATATCACTTAAAGCACACGCTCGCCTTCCCGTACGCCCCTCACGTACAAAACAACTCTTTGTTCCTCCTCGACTTACTAAAACATATACTTGTAACTCATTTTTATACCGTTCCACTAACAATTATAATAAAGAATTTACAGACATAGACATTTTTAACATTTCTCTTAATAGCCTGAAACTAAAGCTGAACAATAGATTTATCACTTAGTTGTAACTTCTATATCACTGTACTTCACTACAAATCTATACTTACATATATATATCGTGGTGAACTCATGTTTCGATACATAATTTAATGTTTACTTCCTGCGCGTTTTTCCTTACTGGGAGTTTATTGTTCGTACTTTACCATTTTATTTCATTGTCGGCACTATAGGTCTACTGTAAAGAACCATTGTTTAATTACTTTACTGTTTGTATATGACTGTTTGATGCCAAAATAAAGAAAATAAATAAATAAATATGCTCGTTCAGATGCATCGGTGAAGATATGGAGTTCTAACTCTGTGTAAGATTCACAAACGACGATACGAGGAATACGAAAATCATTTACATGCGGCAACTCCTTTACAATAGCTTGCCATTGTGAACTGATTTCGTGATTCAATGGCTCATCCCACGATAACTTATTAAGCCACATTCTCTGTAGTAACATTTTCATGGTTATCACGAAAGGAGATAACAGACCTAAAGGGTCAAATATTCTTGCAATGATAGACAGCAAATCACGTTTAGTATTATAAGTGGAAGGCATCGACGATTTAAAAGAAAAAACAAGTTGATCCGACCGTGCATACCAGCCTAGCAACTTGTCAGGCTCAGTAGACCCAATATTTAAGTCAAGCGATGTCTGTTCAATCTTAGACAACAACTGAGGTTCGTTTGACTTCCACTTGCGTAGTGGCATGCAGGCAGATGCAAGTGTCTTTGTGACTTCTCGTCGAATATATTGGACTTCATTTAAGTCATCCCCTCCAGTGAGAAGATCATCCACGTAGAAATCATGTTTGATGACTTCAGCAACCTTTTCATTCTTGCAGTCAAGACCTAATTGATAAAGGCATCGGGTAGCTAAGAATGATGCACTAGCTGTACCATAAGTGACTGTACTTAATTGATATACTTTCACAGGCTCCGATTCCTTACCTTGACTTCGCCAAAGAATCTGCTGCAAGTGCCTATCAGATGGGTGTACATCCACACATCTATACATCATCTGCACATATCCGGATAAAACATACTTATACTGCCTAAAGCGAAGGAGAATAGACAATAGGTCATCCTGAATAGATGGGCCAACCATTTGTAAATCATTTGATGAAATGCCAGACGAAGTGGGACAACTTGCATTAAACACAACACGAAGCTTTGTCGTGCTGCTTTTTTCCCGTAATATGCCGTGATGTGGTATATAATAACTGAATGGGCTAAAATCTGACTGTTTATATCTAGTCATCCTAGTGACTCATACTCGGACATAAAGGCTTGATACATTTTGCTAAATTTGGATTTTGACATTAATTTACGTTCTAAGGAATGAAGACAATGAGTAGCTTTACGAAATGAATCTCCCAGAACAGAAGGGTCTTGTTTGAGAGGTATGCGAACACAAAAGCGACCGTTCGCCAACCGTGTCGTATTTTTTATAAAATGTTCCTCACACCTTTCCTCTTCCGGGGAGTAGTGAGAAGCCTTAATGTTAATCTCCTCCAACTGCCAGAACTTGGATAAATCAGTTCGAAGGTTGTCTAAATCCGTGGACGCAGTAGAAACCAATTTTGAAAAATGGCACCATATGTTATGTCATCTTGTTGTTAGACAACAAGATGACATAATTCCTACTGATACTATCCAGCCTAAACTGGTTTCAAATAGGATTGGCTTACCATCACCTAACTTTATCCGCCGTGACCCCAACAAGTCCCAGAACACATCAGCACCAATTAAAATATCTACTTCAGCGGGCTTGTAAAATGTAGGATCGGCTAAACAGAGATAAGAAGGGATGTTCATGGTAGAAATATTGATATCACGACATGGCACTTCATTGGTAATTGATGGTAAAACAAAACAAAACAATTCAGTCTTGAAATAATTATTTAATGACGTCATATTAATGGGACATGTTTTACCTACGTGAGATGTCACGTTATTTATGCCAGATCGACCGATCTATCTCATTCGTTGCTATATCTAACTGTGAACACAGTCTCTGCGTCATAAAACAGGATGTACTACCGCTGTCAAGCACTGCGCGAACTACATGTTCACGACCACTACGATCATGCACCTTGACTAAAGCGGTTGATAACAACACATCATGATGACTAATTCCACAGGAAGATGTGGCGTTTGCCGATAACGCAACATTATGTGTCTCAGTGCTTGAACACTGCGACAGTGACTGAGAAGTCTGAGACGAGTTATTTAAATCATTTTGACGAGTATTCGCAATATTTTTAAATTCAGCTATATGGATTAGGGAATTATGTCTACGCTTACAAAGCTTACAACCTGGCCTCCTGCAGTGATTGGCACAATGACCCGGGCGAAAACAATTAAAACAAACTTTGTAAGTTGGCAATAGTTTTATACGAGCTTCATTGCTTAATGCGAGAAACTGTGCACAATTATTTAAACTATGGTCACCTTTGCATCTAGGACAGACCTTAGTACTTAAATCTGTACTAGAAGTAACATCATTGTTATGACCTGGCACTGTTACCATAGATCTTACCTTAGAACCCGACTTCATACTTACCTGGGACGAGTTATTCCGCGACAGCTCTAAAGTTTCAACTAAGTCAGCGCGCGCACGCATGAATTGGAGGAATGTATCAAAAGTAATCTTACTATCCTTGTCTATTCGACCTTTACACTCCTCCCACTCACGGAATTGCTGTCTAGCTTGCGCGTGACAATATAAATTAATAGTGTGTCCCAGTGCTTGACGGGTTCGCCTAACGTATCTAAGGCACGTAATTTTTTATTTAATTGGTCAATTAAGCCTTTTAAACCGGATGACGATTCTATCGTGACCGACTCAATATTAAATATAGCCGAAACATGATTAGATAGATGGATAGAATATTCTTTATTGTACACCAATTAAAATTAAATAATTATACAAATACCATCAATAGTAACGCGTACAATGGCGGTCTTATCGCTAATAGCGATATCTTCCAGACAACCTTTGGATGGACAGGAAAGATAGATAAGGTAGATGAGTGTAACAAGTGTACTTAAACCAAAGTAATACATAAATACATTTATAAATATATATACATATATACATATATATATTCAGTTATATATACTATTTATATATACCCAGAAAACTACACGTAATCGTAAATATGAAATAATCTTAAATAAGTATATATTGTTACATACATACACAATAATATTAGTAATGCTTGCAGGCTTCGTAATAAACTCAACTTTGTTGCAAGAAATGTTCCTTGACAAGTATTTTGAAATTACTCAGTGTCTGAGCTTGTCTTATTGACACAGGGAGCTTGTTCCACAAACGCACACCTTGAACTGTAAAAGATTTGTCCAGAAACCCTGTAGAGTGTGGCGGCATCTTCAGTCTCAAATTCTCCGATGATCTCAAGCATCTAGAGTGTGTGTCATTGAGGAACTGGAAATGTTCTTTAAGATAATTGGGAGCTGTGGGATTAAAAAGGATATTATACACTAACGAGAGAATATTCGCATTCCGGCGAAATCGAATCGGGAGCCACTTGAGCTTAAGGCGATATTCGGAGACATGATCATATTTGCGAAGACCAAATATGAACCTAATGCAAAAATTCTGAAGACGCTCAAGTTTATCAAGTTGGGCCTCATTAACATCTAGGTAGCTAACATCAGCATAGTCGAGGATGGGAAGGAGAAGGGACTGCACAAGCGCAATTTTGGTGGCAGTGGGTAAAAAGTGGCGAAGTCTTCTTAAAGAACCTGCCGAGCGAAATAATTTTCGACTCACTTCCTGGATCTGTTGAACCCAAGAAAGGGTTTTGTCCATGTGGATACCCAGATTTTTTACTGTATCGCTTATGGGTATAGCAACGCCGTTGAGGACAATCTGAGGTAATTGGGACCAATCGATTCGCGAAGTAAGTCTGGAA
>CAJHUD010000041.1:0-50000 GCA_905146925.1 Autographa gamma | reverse complement strand
TTTGAGTATATTTTTGGCACCCTCATTTAAAAACAAATAGCTTTTATTAACAAAAAACTTCAAAAAATAGTAACATTTTAAAATTCAATTTTTTCAAAAACGGTTTAGTAAAAATTTCATTTGGTTATTTTAGCTTGTAGGTCTCTTACAGACCTTCCTAAATATATAGCACACGTTTTGTGTGTCTATATAGAACTTCAAAATTTTTGTACTTAAAAAACTTGTAAAAATATTATTAAAAAACCAGTTTTTCAGGGTTTTTCAGGGAAATTTGTTCCCGGACCCCTAAATTTTTTCACGCCATTCGCTTGCAAACGTCCAGCCGCATACAACGGTACCACTCACGTGGCGCTCCGACTACCAGGAGCCGAGGAAATTGCAAATTTGTGTTCCCGACCAAACTAACATCTCGTGGAGTGATACATAATCACTTGAAAATCCACCTAAGCCGGTCGAACAAACAGTTCACTCGAAAACAAAAATTTTTAATTGTGTGCGATTTTGACTATTATTTTTTGTAAACGTGTCCATTTTGACATTATTGTTGACTTTCGCGCCTATACACGCGAAAATAATTGATAATTTTCGTATTTTTACGAAAATAGTTGTTTGTATTGCTATATAGCTGTACCATTTTTTCTTTGACACGTGATAATTTTGCTGTTTATCAGTGGATTGTTGCGATTTCTTCGTTGACCGACAGCCTAAGACGTCTGCTTTCGTTTGAGTATATTTTTGGCACCCTCATTTAAAAACAAATAGCTTTTATTAACAAAAAACTTCAAAAAATAGTAACATTTTAAAATTCAATTTTTTCAAAAACGGTTTAGTAAAAATTTCATTTGGTTATTTTAGCTTGTAGGTCTCTTACAGACCTTCCTAAATATATAGCACACGTTTTGTGTGTCTATATAGAACTTCAAAATTTTTGTACTTAAAAAACTTGTAAAAATATTATTAAAAAACCAGTTTTTCAGGGTTTTTCAGGGAAATTTGTTCCCGGACCCCTAAATTTTTTCACGCCATTCGCTTGCAAACGTCCAGCCGCATACAACGGTACCACTCACGTGGCGCTCCGACTACCAGGAGCCGAGGAAATTGCAAATTTGTGTTCCCGACCAAACTAACATCTCGTGGAGTGATACATAATCACTTGAAAATCCACCTAAGCCGGTCGAACAAACAGTTCACTCGAAAACAAAAATTTTTAATTGTGTGCGATTTTGACTATTATTTTTTGTAAACGTGTCCATTTTGACATTATTGTTGACTTTCGCGCCTATACACGCGAAAATAATTGATAATTTTCGTATTTTTACGAAAATAGTTGTTTGTATTGCTATATAGCTGTACCATTTTTTCTTTGACACGTGATAATTTCGCTGTTTATCAGTGGATTGTTGCGATTTCTTCGTTGACCGACAGCCTAAGACGTCTGCTTTCGTTTGAGTATATTTTTGGCACCCTCATTTAAAAACAAATAGCTTTTATTAACAAAAAACTTCAAAAAATAGTAACATTTTAAAATTCAATTTTTTCAAAAACGGTTTAGTAAAAATTTCATTTGGTTATTTTAGCTTGTAGGTCTCTTACAGACCTTCCTAAATATATAGCACACGTTTTGTGTGTCTATATAGAACTTCAAAATTTTTGTACTTAAAAAACTTGTAAAAATATTATTAAAAAACCAGTTTTTCAGGGTTTTTCAGGGAAATTTGTTCCCGGACCCCTAAATTTTTTCACGCCATTCGCTTGCAAACGTCCAGCCGCATACAACGGTACCACTCACGTGGCGCTCCGACTACCAGGAGCCGAGGAAATTGCAAATTTGTGTTCCCGACCAAACTAACATCTCGTGGAGTGATACATAATCACTTGAAAATCCACCTAAGCCGGTCGAACAAACAGTTCACTCGAAAACAAAAATTTTTAATTGTGTGCGATTTTGACTATTATTTTTTGTAAACGTGTCCATTTTGACATTATTGTTGACTTTCGCGCCTATACACGCGAAAATAATTGATAATTTTCGTATTTTTACGAAAATAGTTGTTTGTATTGCTATATAGCTGTACCATTTTTTCTTTGACACGTGATAATTTCGCTGTTTATCAGTGGATTGTTGCGATTTCTTCGTTGACCGACAGCCTAAGACGTCTGCTTTCGTTTGAGTATATTTTTGGCACCCTCATTTAAAAACAAATAGCTTTTATTAACAAAAAACTTCAAAAAATAGCAACATTTTAAAATTCAATTTTTTCAAAAACGGTTTAGTAAAAATTTCATTTGGTTATTTTAGCTTGTAGGTCTCTTACAGACCTTCCTAAATATATAGCACACGTTTTGTGTGTCTATATAGAACTTCAAAATTTTTGTACTTAAAAAACTTGTAAAAATATTATTAAAAAACCAGTTTTTCAGGGTTTTTCAGGGAAATTTGTTCCCGGACCCCTAAATTTTTTCACGCCATTCGCTTGCAAACGTCCAGCCGCATACAACGGTACCACTCACGTGGCGCTCCGACTACCAGGAGCCGAGGAAATTGCAAATTTCTGGCCCGCCCACCCACCCTTATTTTATTAGGCATATCGATTCCGGAGACTTTTTCCATATACCTTTTTGTACCCCAATATCTTTGGGAGGCCATATCTCCGGAGTCGATAGTGATAGAGGGCTGCGGTTTGCGGCGTTGGATAGGTGTTGGTTAGCTCTATAACGTTAGTCTACCTTTACGGACATTAGCTGCGGGACCATATTCTGGTACCCGCACCTGTGAAACAGGGTAAAATTTTTTTCTCTTTTCGGGCCGTTTTTGGACGCTTCTTGGTAATTAAGAAGCGTTGCCCTGCTAAAACGACCTTAGGGCGGAGCTTCGTTCACCTCCACGTCGTCAAAGGGAACTACGCTTGAACAGCTGGAATAAAAATCGCACCATAATTAAAGAAATAATTTTATTACATTTGAAATTAATATCGTTACAATTTTATCTAATTTTATACATTTTGTTTTTCAATTTATACACCCTTTACAATTTTAATACTTTTACAATTTTTTACATAACTAGCTTTAAGACTGTATTTAAAACTTATACAAACTTACACTTTGAACACCTTGGTTGGGCTAGGTTAGGGTTGGTATCCCTATCCCTATCCTTGTATCCCTCGACCCCCAAACTCAGCCAGAATGTTCCGCACTCCCGCCAAGAAGGCCACGGGCCCCTCCCCGCCAACCACTCCCCCCAAACTGATACAAAAAACATCTTTTAAAACCCAGACAAAAGTCCGGAAGAACACGGGGGAGCAGGAGGCGGGTACAGTCCTTTTCCCGGAGGAGTCTCCGGTCAGCATGGTGCAGCCCAGCAGGTTGCAAGAGGCGAGGGCATGGGTGGTGAAGGCCAAGATGGCCCTTAACGCTTCAAGAAACTTGAAGACGGACATCAAGGCCTCCGTCACCCAGGCCATCGACAGGCTGTACCAGTTGATAAAGGAGATGGAAGCCGGGAAAACAGCGTGCCCACCCTCGCCGGAGCTCTCTGAAATAGTCCAAGATGAGCCCGCGAGGATGTCGCAACCCTTAGAGGTGGAAAGTGTGCCTAGGGCGGTGGGAGAAGAGAAAGTCACTCAGTTGCTCTCCTCGTTAGCTGAACATAGTAAGCTAATGAAGGAGAGCAACGAGCAAGCGGAAAAGCTAAGGGACGCTCTCCAGAACAAGACGGAATCCCTGGAGGTGGCCACATATGCGAGTGTGGCGGCAAGCGCAAAGGGGCGTAAACGCCCGGAGCCCACCGCGCTGCATTCGATAGTGGTCGCATCCAGGGACGAGATGGACACTGGAGAGGAAGTTCTGGGTAAGATCAGGCGAGCCCTTAGGACCAAGGAGGGGGGCATAGCCATAGACCGGGTCAGGAAAGCGAAGGACCAGAAGGTGGTCATCAGCTGCCGGAACGAAGAGGAGCGGAACAAAGTCCAGAAAAAGCTGGCAGAGGCCGAAGAACAGCTCGAGGTGCGGGTCCCTCAGAACCAAGACCCCCTCGTTATAATCAGGGATGTCCTCAGCTTCCATGAAAATGAGGACATCCTTGACCACATGAGAGCCCAAAACAGGCGCTTGTTCCGCGACCTCGCAGCTGATGACGACCGGGTGGAAATTCGCTTCCGTAAAAAGGCCCGGAATGCGCTTATGTGCCACGTGGTAGCAAAGGTGTCCCCAGTTCTTTGGGGTAGGCTGATGGAGGCGGAGACTGTCTATATAGACATGCAGCACGTTCGGGTGGAAGACCAATCTCCGCTCGTCCAGTGCTCCATGTGCCTGGGGTATGGGCACAGTCGACGCCTCTGCACCGAAACCTCGGAGAAGTGTGGGCACTGCGCGGGCCCTCACCAGCGGAAAGACTGCGCGGAACAACTCGCCAACGCGACCCCCACATGCTGCAACTGCCTCGCGGCTAAACTGGAGACAACAGGGCATCACGCATTTAGTCGGGATTGCCCTGTCAGACGCAGGTGGGACGCGTTGGCTCGAGCCAAAACCGCGTACTGCTGAGGGCACCACGGCGGCCAACAGCAAAATAAGCACCGGCAGTGGGACCACACAGAGCGATGCGATAGAACCAACACAGGATCAGCGTTGGAAAATCAAGCAGGCTGAGGCTCCTAACGTTCAGACCATCACGGTAAATAAGCACCATGAGAGCCCGTTGGTTTTATGCATTTTCATGTCGAAAAGGCACAATCACATATGCAAAAGAGAGCAATACCGTGGTGGTCTTAGACCGCCCAAAATCGCCGAAAAATCAACGCTGGCCACTAAAAGATTCATCGCAATACACGCTCTAAAAACAGGCGCCATAAAAAGTGGGGCAAAAAGAAAAATAGCGAGAGCGGGTTAAAGACTGGGACATAATGACTATGTTCCAGATTTAACACCGCCCAAGCAGAAAATTAATAACGCTCCATTTACAAGAAATACTCATGCGCAATTCGCAGCAAATCCCACAGTCGGGAAGCGCTGCATCGTCCCCCCTACCCCAACAATATAAAGCTATGCAACAAGACCCTTCAAACTGCACCTAAGGGCTCTGATTCCCATGTCAGAGGGATACTTTCAACAAAATAATAAAAAAAAAAAAAAAAAAAAAAAACCTAACCTAACCTAACCTAACCTAACCTAACCTAACCTAACCTAACCCTTTTATTAACAAAAAACTTTAAAAAATAGTAACATTTTAAAATTCAATTTTTTCAAAAACGGTTTAGTAAAAATTTCATTTGGTTATATTAGCTTGTAGGTCTCTTACAGACCTTCCTAAATATATAGCACACGTTTTGTGTGTCTATATAGAACTTCAAAATTTTTGTACTTAAAAAACTTGTAAAAATATTATTAAAAAACCAGTTTTTCAGGGTTTTTCAGGGAAATTTGTTCCCGGACCCCTAAATTTTTTCACGCCATTCGCTTGCAAACGTCCAGCCGCATACAACGGTACCACTCACGCGGCGCTCCGACTACCAGGAGCCGAGGAAATTGCAAATTTCTGGCCCGCCCACCCACCCTTATTTCATTAGGCATATCGATTCCGGAGACTTTTTCCATATACCTTTTTATACCCCAATATCTTTGGGAGGTCATATCTCCGGAATCGATAGTGCTAGAGGGCTGCGGTTTGTAGCGTTGGAGGGGTGCTAGATCGCTGCATATTTCGTCTTGCTTCTGAGGCTCCCAGCCCAGGAAGCTCTTTTTGGTAACCGTGTCAGTGTATCTGGCACAAAAAATTCATTACATTTTCGGTCGTTTGAGACGCTTCTTGTTTAGCAAGAAGCGTAAAATCGTAGAAGCGATCACAGAAATTAGCAGCTGGGGCCCTTCTGACGTCTCGACGCACTTGGACCACGATCACCCGAAATAAACAGCGAAAAAATTTAAGTTTATCTGTTACAAATCGCCAATTTTAAACTTTACATTTTAACGTCTTAATTTTTAAATATACTCAATTTATTTTACAACTTATACAAATTTTATTTTTCGTGAATGTGTTTACAACTTTTACAATCTTACTGAATATTTTAACGGTTACGTTGGGTTAGTGTTGGGTCAATCCCCACTTTCCCTTTCCGACTAATTTCATCCCTCAAGATGTTCCGCACCCCCGCCAAAAAACCTACAGACCCGTCTCCGCCTAACACTCCCCCCAGACAAGCAACTAAGACCGACGCTTTTAAAACCCTGACAAAAGTCAGGAGGGATATGGGGGAGAACGAAGCAGCCAAGGTCCTCTTCCCGGAGGTGAGCCCAGCCGTGGTGGTGCAGCCTAGCAGGTTGCAGGAGGCGAGGGCATGGGTGACGAAGGCCAAAATGGCGTTGAATGCGTCGCGCAATCTCAAAACAGACATTAAGGCCTCCGTCACCCAGGCCATCGATAGGCTGTACCAACTTATAAAGGACGGCGAAGGCAAAAAGACTGTGTGCCCCTCCCCGCCGGCGTTTATTGACCCCGTTGTGGAGGAGCACGCAAGTAAGCCGCAGCCCCGGGAAGAGTCTTCGGGAAGTTTGGCGGGAGTTCAATCGGGGGTCTCCGAGTTGCTCTCCTCATTGGCCGAACATAGTAGGCTAATGAGAGAGAGCAATGAGCAAGCGGAGCAGCTCAAGGAGGCCCTCCAAACGGCCAATACTCAGTCTCTGGAGGTGCCCACGTACGCGAGTGTGGCGGCGAGCGCAAAGGGGCGCAAACGCCCGGAGCCTACTGCGCTGCACTCGGTGGTGGTCACGTCCAGGGACGAGATGGACACGGGGGAACAGGTCCTTGGGAGGATCCGGACAGCCCTCAACGCCAAAGTTGAGGGCCTACACGTCGACCGGGTCCGAAAGGCAAAAGACAGGAAAATCGTCGTCAGCTGTCGAACCGAAGAGGAGCGGAACAAGGTTAAGCGTAAAATCGAGGAAGCAGATCAACAGCTAGAGGTCCTGATGGTCAAAAATCAGGACCCCCTCGTCACCCTCAGGGATGTCCTCACCTTTCATAAGGACGAGGACGTACTGGACTTCCTGAGGGTGCAAAACCGGAAACTGTTCCGTGACCTCCCAGCTGGCGACGACAGGGTGGAGATCCTTTTTAGGAAGAAGGCGCGAAACGAGCTCATGTGCCACATTGTTGCCAAGGTGTCCCCAGCTCTCTGGGGTAGGCTGGTGGAGGCGGCTGAGGTGTACGTAGACCTGCAGCTCATCCGAGTGGAGGACCAGTCTCCTCTGGTCCAATGCTCGATGTGCCTTGGATACGGGCACAGCAGACGCCTCTGCACGGAGACCGTAGAGAGATGTGGACACTGCAGCGGCCCTCACCACCGCAGCAACTGCGCGGAGAGGCTCGCCAACGCAACACCCACCTGTTGCAATTGCACTAAAGCCAGCCTGGAAGTGACGGGACACAGTGCATTCAGCATGGAATGTCCCGTCCGGCGCAGGTGGGATGCATTGGCTCGAGCCAAAACAGCGTATTGCTGAGGGCCGCCACGCGACACCAGTGGCAACATGTAGTGGCTGCTCCAAAGACCGCGAGACCGGCTCGGTGGGTCTATCCAACCCGGTGGAAAAACCTCGGAACAGCAAAAACTGCGGAAAGCCAGGACGCAACGGCACAGCACTAAAACAAAACCTGAATTCTGGCCAGTTTCATAAGAAACTGGTCAAATTAGTAAGGAAAAGGCGGACTTACCTGGCCGTTGCGATTCCCAATCGGCAAAATCCGAGGAAGACCTCTACCGGGCGAAGTGGACCCAACCGCATTTTCGCTGCGCGCTCCTGCCGCTGGTGCAACATCGTCTCGAACACGCGAAATCTGAAAAGGAAAACAAGGTGAAATAAAATGGCATGGCGTATGCTACGCATCGCCAACATTTCTAAAGTAACTGGCAACCTACAGTAGATAATTATCGCAAGACTGATGAAGCACCACGGCAGGTGGAGTAACACCTGCCACAACTCCTTACCCTTCTTTTAATCTCCACCCTGCGAAAACGTCACGCCGCATCCCAAGGACTCTGACCCCCATGTCAGAGGGATGAACGAATCCAAAAAAAAAAAAAAAAAAAAAAAAAAAAAAAAAAAAAAAAAAAAAAAACCTAACCTAACCTAACCTAACCTAACCTAACCTAACCTAACCTAACCTAACCTAACCTAACCTAACCTAACCTAACCTAACCGAAAACAAAAATTTTTATTTGTGTGCGATTTTAAATATTATTTCTTGTAAACGTGTCCATTTTGACATTATTGTTGACTTTCGCGCCTATACACGCGAAAATAATTGATAATTTTCGTATTTTTACGAAAATAGTTGTTTGTATTGCTATATAGCGGTACCATATTTTCTTTGACACGTGATAATTTCGCTGTTTATCAGTGGATTGTTGCGATTTCTTCGTTGACCGACAGCTCAAGACGTCTGCTTTCGTTTGAGTATATTTTTGGCACCCCATTTTAAAAACAAATAGCTTTTATTATCAAAAAACTTCAGAAAATAGTAACATTTTAAAATTCAATTTTTTCAAAAACGGTTTAGTAAAAATTTCATTTGGTTATATTAGTTTGTAGGTCTCTTACAGACCTTCCTAAATATATAGCACACGTTTTGTGTGTCTATATAGAACTTCAAAATTTTTCTACTTAAAAAACTTGTAAAAATATTATTAAAAAACCAGTTTTTCAGGGTTTTTCAGGGAAATTTGTTCCCGGACCCCTAAATTTTTTCACGCCATTCGCTTGCAAACGTCCAGCCGCATACAACGGTACCACTCACGTGGCGCTCCGACTACCAGGAGCTGAGGAAATTGCAAATTTGTGTTCCCGACCAAACTAACATCTCGTGGAGTGATACAAAATCACTTGAAAATCCACCTAAGCCGGTCGAACAAACAGTTCACTCGAAAACAAAAATTTTTATTTGTGTGCGATTTTAAATATTATTTCTTGTAAACGTGTCCATTTTGACATTATTGTTGACTTTCGCGCCTATACACGCGAAAATAATTGATAATTTTCGTATTTTTACGAAAATAGTTGTTTGTATTGCTATATAGCGGTACCATATTTTCTTTGACACGTGATAATTTCGCTGTTTATCAGTGGATTGTTGCGATTTCTTCGTTGACCGACAGCTCAAGACGTCTGCTTTCGTTTGAGTATATTTTTGGCACCCCATTTTAAAAACAAATAGCTTTTATTATCAAAAAACTTCAGAAAATAGTAACATTTTAAAATTCAATTTTTTCAAAAACGGTTTAGTAAAAATTTCATTTGGTTATATTAGTTTGTAGGTCTCTTACAGACCTTCCTAAATATATAGCACACGTTTTGTGTGTCTATATAGAACTTCAAAATTTTTCTACTTAAAAAACTTGTAAAAATATTATTAAAAAACCAGTTTTTCAGGGTTTTTCAGGGAAATTTGTTCCCGGACCCCTAAATTTTTTCACGCCATTCGCTTGCAAACGTCCAGCCGCATACAACGGTACCACTCACGTGGCGCTCCGACTACCAGGAGCTGAGGAAATTGCAAATTTGTGTTCCCGACCAAACTAACATCTCGTGGAGTGATACAAAATCACTTGAAAATCCACCTAAGCCGGTCGAACAAACAGTTCACTCGAAAACAAAAATTTTTATTTGTGTGCGATTTTAAATATTATTTCTTGTAAACGTGTCCATTTTGACATTATTGTTGACTTTCGCGCCTATACACGCGAAAATAATTGATAATTTTCGTATTTTTACGAAAATAGTTGTTTGTATTGCTATATAGCGGTACCATATTTTCTTTGACACGTGATAATTTCGCTGTTTATCAGTGGATTGTTGCGATTTCTTCGTTGACCGACAGCTCAAGACGTCTGCTTTCGTTTGAGTATATTTTTGGCACCCCATTTTAAAAACAAATAGCTTTTATTATCAAAAAACTTCAGAAAATAGTAACATTTTAAAATTCAATTTTTTCAAAAACGGTTTAGTAAAAATTTCATTTGGTTATATTAGTTTGTAGGTCTCTTACAGACCTTCCTAAATATATAGCACACGTTTTGTGTGTCTATATAGAACTTCAAAATTTTTCTACTTAAAAAACTTGTAAAAATATTATTAAAAAACCAGTTTTTCAGGGTTTTTCAGGGAAATTTGTTCCCGGACCCCTAAATTTTTTCACGCCATTCGCTTGCAAACGTCCAGCCGCATACAACGGTACCACTCACGTGGCGCTCCGACTACCAGGAGCTGAGGAAATTGCAAATTTGTGTTCCCGACCAAACTAACATCTCGTGGAGTGATACAAAATCACTTGAAAATCCACCTAAGCCGGTCGAACAAACAGTTCACTCGAAAACAAAAATTTTTATTTGTGTGCGATTTTAAATATTATTTCTTGTAAACGTGTCCATTTTGACATTATTGTTGACTTTCGCGCCTATACACGCGAAAATAATTGATAATTTTCGTATTTTTACGAAAATAGTTGTTTGTATTGCTATATAGCGGTACCATATTTTCTTTGACACGTGATAATTTCGCTGTTTATCAGTGGATTGTTGCGATTTCTTCGTTGACCGACAGCTCAAGACGTCTGCTTTCGTTTGAGTATATTTTTGGCACCCCATTTTAAAAACAAATAGCTTTTATTATCAAAAAACTTCAGAAAATAGTAACATTTTAAAATTCAATTTTTTCAAAAACGGTTTAGTAAAAATTTCATTTGGTTATATTAGTTTGTAGGTCTCTTACAGACCTTCCTAAATATATAGCACACGTTTTGTGTGTCTATATAGAACTTCAAAATTTTTCTACTTAAAAAACTTGTAAAAATATTATTAAAAAACCAGTTTTTCAGGGTTTTTCAGGGAAATTTGTTCCCGGACCCCTAAATTTTTTCACGCCATTCGCTTGCAAACGTCCAGCCGCATACAACGGTACCACTCACGTGGCGCTCCGACTACCAGGAGCTGAGGAAATTGCAAATTTGTGTTCCCGACCAAACTAACATCTCGTGGAGTGATACAAAATCACTTGAAAATCCACCTAAGCCGGTCGAACAAACAGTTCACTCGAAAACAAAAATTTTTATTTGTGTGCGATTTTAAATATTATTTCTTGTAAACGTGTCCATTTTGACATTATTGTTGACTTTCGCGCCTATACACGCGAAAATAATTGATAATTTTCGTATTTTTACGAAAATAGTTGTTTGTATTGCTATATAGCGGTACCATATTTTCTTTGACACGTGATAATTTCGCTGTTTATCAGTGGATTGTTGCGATTTCTTCGTTGACCGACAGCTCAAGACGTCTGCTTTCGTTTGAGTATATTTTTGGCACCCCATTTTAAAAACAAATAGCTTTTATTATCAAAAAACTTCAGAAAATAGTAACATTTTAAAATTCAATTTTTTCAAAAACGGTTTAGTAAAAATTTCATTTGGTTATATTAGTTTGTAGGTCTCTTACAGACCTTCCTAAATATATAGCACACGTTTTGTGTGTCTATATAGAACTTCAAAATTTTTCTACTTAAAAAACTTGTAAAAATATTATTAAAAAACCAGTTTTTCAGGGTTTTTCAGGGAAATTTGTTCCCGGACCCCTAAATTTTTTCACGCCATTCGCTTGCAAACGTCCAGCCGCATACAACGGTACCACTCACGTGGCGCTCCGACTACCAGGAGCCGAGGAAATTGCAAATTTGTGTTCCCGACCAAACTAACATCTCGTGGAGTGATACAAAATCACTTGAAAATCCACCTAAGCCGGTCGAACAAACAGTTCACTCGAAAACAAAAATTTTTATTTGTGTGCGATTTTAAATATTATTTCTTGTAAACGTGTCCATTTTGACATTATTGTTGACTTTCGCGCCTATACACGCGAAAATAATTGATAATTTTCGTATTTTTACGAAAATAGTTGTTTGTATTGCTATATAGCGGTACCATTTTTTCTTTGACACGTGATAATTTCGCTGTTTATCAGTGGATTGTTGCGATTTCTTCGTTGACCGACAGCTCAAGACGTCTGCTTTCGTTTGAGTATATTTTTGGCACCCCATTTTAAAAACAAATAGCTTTTATTATCAAAAAACTTCAGAAAATAGTAACATTTTAAAATTCAATTTTTTCAAAAACGGTTTAGTAAAAATTTCATTTGGTTATATTAGTTTGTAGGTCTCTTACAGACCTTCCTAAATATATAGCACACGTTTTGTGTGTCTATATAGAACTTCAAAATTTTTCTACTTAAAAAACTTGTAAAAATATTATTAAAAAACCAGTTTTTCAGGGTTTTTCAGGGAAATTTGTTCCCGGACCCCTAAATTTTTTCACGCCATTCGCTTGCAAACGTCCAGCCGCATACAACGGTACCACTCACGTGGCGCTCCGACTACCAGGAGCCGAGGAAATTGCAAATTTCTGGCCCGCCCACCCACCCACCCTTATTTCATTAGGCATATCGATTCTGGAGACTTTTCCCATAGAGCTTTTTATACCCCAATAACTTTGGGAGGTCATATCTCCGGAATCGGTTGTGCTAGGGGGCTGCGGTTTGTGGCGTTGAACGGGCGATAGACCGCTCTGTATTTCTTTCTTTGTACTGAGTCATTTGGCCCAGATACTATTATTTGGCAGCTGTGCCTGTTCTGCAGGCCCTCAAAAAATTACACTTTTAGGTCGTTTTAGACGCTTTTTGCATCGCAAGAAGCGCATATTCTTGTAAGCGACCACAATTAGGAACGCTCTAGTAGCCCCTTCGACGGCCAAACGCGTTTGCGCCTTAAATTATAAACAGCGCCCACTGCAAAATAAATCGCAACACTATTTTAAAATATTCTACAGTTCCTTTTATATTATTTTATTTTTACACTTTTATTTTACATTTTTTAATTATACAACTTTTACAAATTTATACAAAAAATCACTGAGTTTACAACTTCTACAAACTTACCACTTAAATATTCCCAGGTTGGGTTAGTGTTGGTCAGGGAAAGCCCCGAAGCACCCCCTCCCTTCAAGATGTTCCGCACCCCTGCAAAGAAGATATCTGCCACATCATCGCCAACCTCTCCCCCAAGACAAACGCTTAAACCCGACACATTCACCACCCAGACGAAAGTCCGGAGAAACATGGGGGAGCAGGTTACGGCAAAGGTCCTCTTCCCAGAGGAGAACCCGGCTCCGGCGGTACAGCCCAACAGGCTACAGCAGGCGAGGGCATGGGTGACGAAAGCCAAAATGGCTCTTAATGCGTCCCGCAACCTGAAGTCAGACATAAAGGCTTCCGTCACCCAGGCCATCGATAGGCTCTATCAAATAATAAAAGAGGCCGAAGCCGGTAAACCTGGAAGACCCGAGTGCTCGTCCCCGCAGGCGCCTAGCAGCGCGGACGTGGAGGAGCAAGCGGTTATTCCACGGCCTCGGGAAGAGGAACCTGCAGCTAATCACGCAGTGGGTAATGCCCAGGTCTCGCAGTTGCTCTCCTCATTGGCTGAACATAGTCAGCTAATGAGGGAGAGCAACGAGAGAGCGGATCTATTGAGGGAGGCCCTCGCGGAAAAGAGGGAGTCCCTGGAGGTGCCTACGTACGCGAGTGTGGCGGCAATTGCAAAGGGGCGTAAACGCCCGGAGCCCACAGCGCTGCACTCGGTCGTGGTCACATCCAGGGATGAGATGGAAACCGGGGAGGAGGTTATGGGCCGCATTAGGACGGCCATAAACGCAAAGGCGGGGAACATTAACATAGACCGGATCCGTAAGGCCAAAGACCGGAAGATTGTCATCGGCTGTAGAAGTGAAGAGGAGCGGGACAGGGTCCAATCTCGGATTGAGGCAGCGGACGACCAGCTCGAGGTCCTGGTCGTTAAAAACCAGGACCCCCTCATCATCCTCAGGGACGTCCTTGGATCGCATAAGGACGAGGAAATCCTGGAGTTCCTGAGGGTGCAGAACGGGAACCTGTTCCGCGACCTGCCAGCCGATGACGATCGGGCCGTAGTCAGATTCCGGAAGAGGGCCAAAAGCACTATCTTGTGCCACGTGGTCCTCCAAGTCTCCCCGTACCTTTGGCGTAGGTTTCTTGAGGCGTCTGAGGTGTACCTTGACCTCCAGCTCATTAAAGCGGAGGACCAGTCGCCACTGGTCCAATGCTCAATGTGTCTGGGGTACGGGCACAGCAGGCGCCTCTGCACGGAGAAAATTGAAAAGTGCGGGTATTGCGGTGGCCCTCACCAGCGTAGAGATTGCGCAGAACAGCTCGCCAACGCGCAACCCACTTGCTGCAATTGCACAAAGGCTAGCATGGAGACGACGGGGCACAATGCTTTCAGCATGGACTGCCCCGTGCGTCGCAAGTG
This sequence comes from Autographa gamma, assembly GCA_905146925.1. Lineage (NCBI taxonomy): Eukaryota > Metazoa > Arthropoda > Insecta > Lepidoptera > Noctuidae > Autographa > Autographa gamma. Next base: position 35,621 of record CAJHUD010000041.1, on the reverse strand, counting down.
GGACGCGCTGGCTAGAGCAAAGACTGCGTACTGCTGAGGGCCCCCCCGAGAAAAGCGTTAAAAGGAACTCCGGCGGATGTGGAAAGTTAATCGCACTAGCGCAGCCAACAACGTCGTCTCAAGACCGCCAATGCACGGTGTGCGAATTGAAAGAGCGGAAATCTAATTGGGTCTGGTTTTATAGAAAACCAACAAAATTAAATATGCTACCATACTCACCGTGCTTTTGCGGCTCGACAAATCTTTGGCACCAAAAACTCCGAACGTTTCCGCAAAAGTGCACCGCTACTAAATACCGCCTACAAAATGGAGCAGCACGCAGACTGCAGTGGAGCACTCCCCGTACAAAACAGCACCTGCAAAGGAAAAAACAAATAATAAGAAACCACCAAAAATGCTCAAAAAACGCTGTAACACAGTAAATAAATAGCAGGGTGATGGTAAACATCACCCCATTTATTCGAAAGCACTACTGTGTGGACAAGCAAGCAAGCACAAAAAAAAAAAAAAAAAAAAAAAAAAAAAAAAAAAAAAAAAAAAAAAAAAAAAAAAAAAAAAAAAAAAACAAATATGCAATCAATGCAAGGTGCTGAAGTAGGTGGCCCAAAAAGCAAAACCTGCCCTACCCCTAATTACCCAAAAACTTTTTAATAAAGCAATTACGAAAAACGTGCATGACAAAGACTCTGATCATGTTAGAGGGATGAAAAAGCAGAAATCCCTAAGAAAAAAAAAAAAAAAAAAAAACCTAACCTAACCTAACCTAACCTAACCTAACCTAACCTAACCTAACCTAACCTAACCTAACCTAACCTAACCTAACCTAACCTAACCTAACCTTTTTTTTTTTTTTTTTTTTTTTTTGATCAGGCGGGGGAATCCTCATGGACACCCACCCACTCGGGGGAGTGGATGGGTAGTGTCAGACTCTTACTGACTAAACCTAAACCGCCGTGCACCGTCATCCGCGTTTCGTGTTGGCGCGTGGTACTGCGTTGCAATCCATCACGCGCCAACCGCGGGGATCCACCGGCCAATAAGCCGATGGCTCACTTTCGTGATTGGAGACCGAAGTGTAAAGGCTTCGGCCTCTCCGCCTCCTGTTGGAACCACACCCGATGCGACGAAATGTGGCTCCCCGTCGTGGGTCCTATAGTCGGACGACATGCACCCCCGTGCCTGTCGCCCAGGACCCTAGTTAGGGCGGGAGAGCGCGCTCATGCGCGGCTCTGCGCCGCCCCACTCGACGTCGGCGTATCTGGGGCGCGTCGGGGTCTTCCTCCCGATCGCGCTCCGCCGCCTCCTTCTGGGACATGACGGTCTCACAGAAGGAGGACAGCGCGTCCCACGCTGAGCGACTGCTGAGCGCGGCTGCGACAACAGCCGACAGCGCGGAAACGTCCACGCCTCCCAGCGCCGCCTGGAGAACGGCGCGAGGCTCATCAAATGTGGGACACACGGCCAGGGTGTGCAGCGCGGTGTCGTCACCGGCGCCGCACTGGTGGCAAGCCGTGGTCCCTTCTCTTCTTGCGACCAGGCACAGGTAGTGGCCAAAGGCCCCGTGCCCGGTCAGTATTTGCGTGAGGCGGTAGGTCAATAAACCGTACCGCCTCTCCACCCACGGTTGGAGATGTGGGCGGATCGCCTCCACTGTGACCCGTCCCGCCGACGGTCTCGCGAGCCGAAGCTCCCAATTCCGCATGGTGACGAGACGGGCCTGTCTGCGCCAGAGCTCGCGCTGCCTCGGCAAGGGGTCGGTACCGCGGGACCGGAGCTCGGTGCAACGGGTGTAAAGGTCCGTTAGCACCTTCGCATCCAGATCCCAAGGCGGTGTCCCAGCCAAGACACACGCGGCTTCGTGACCGACGGTCCGGTATGCCCGGACGATCCTGTTGGCGACAGCACGCTGCGAACCAAGTAGGACCGCCCGGTCATCGGCCGTCAGTCGGTCACTCCAGATGGGTGCGCCGTACAGAGCCATCGATCGAATGACCGAGGCATACAGACGGCGACACCCGACGTCAGGGCCCCCGACATTTGGCAGGAGCCTTCCGAGGGCTGCAGCGGCGGACCGAAGTCTCGGCGCCAACCGCTGGAAATGCTCCCGGAAGCTCAACTGCCCGTCGAGAACCAAACCGAGATACTTCATCGTGCCCGTCAGTGGGATCCTCGCGTCCTCCACCGTTAGGCACGAATCCGTACGTCTACTCCGGGGGCCGTTTAGCAAAAGTGCTTCGGTCTTCCCCAGAGCGACATCCAAACCAAGCATCCGGATGCGACCTACGACGAGCTGTACGCCGCAGGTAGCACGCCGGATGCACTCCTCCTGGGTGGTCCCTCTGACCAACACCAGGGTGTCGTCGGCATAGCACACGACCTCCGTCAGGCTGAGGAGGGCGCCGCGAAGCACCCAATCGTACCCGATGTTCCACAAGAGAGGTCCCAGGACTGACCCCTGTGGAACACCGCGCCCGGTGGGTTGCAGCTGCGGGCCCGTCACTCCCGTGTAGGCGACATGTCGGTCGCGCAGGTAGTCCGCCACGATGTGCTGAAGATAGAGGGGCGCCCCGTGATAACGAAGCGCCGACTCAATGCACTGGTGCGGCAGCGAGTTGAAGGCGTTCGCGATGTCGAGCGACACCGCTAGCGCCATTCCTCCCCGCGCCGCAGCCTCCGTGGCGAACTTTTTCACATGGCTCAGGGCGTCCAGCGTAGACCGCCCCGCCCTGAAGCCAAACTGGGAGGCCGACAAGTCGGGCCCCGTGCCCGTCAGATGCCGAACGATGCGGGCGGCGATGACGCGCTCAAAGAGCTTGCCCGCCTCGTCCAGCAGGACGATAGGCCGGTAGCCCGAAGGCGAGTCGGCCGGTCGTGTCTCCTTGCGAAGGAGGACGAGCTGCCCCGTCTTCCAGACTTTGGGGAATCTCCCCGCCACTAAACAGGCGTTGAAGAGACCCCGCAGCCGGTCCTTCAGGGGACCCACAGCCAAGGCAATAGCCCGAGCCGGTACCCCGTCAGGTCCAGGAGCAGTCGTCTTCGTTCGGAGGCGTAGGGTGCACGCCTCGAACTCTCCTTCGGTTATCTCCTCCAGCTGTTCCCGCGAAAACGCGGTACCCATAGCTGGAGGGATATAGTCAGTCCGGTGAGATGGGAACAGGGACGAAACGATGTTCCGGAGGAGCTGAGGCTCCATGGACTCCGTTATCGGGGGCGCTGCGACGCGAAGTTTGTTCCGCGCCGCCAGGTACGGGCGACCCCACGGATCCCGGTTCAGCTCCTCGTGCATCTCCTGCCTTGCTGCGGCCTTCGCCTGCAGAATGGCCAGGCGGAGATTCGATCTGGCCGTGCGGTAGGCCCTGTAAAGAGGGGCCTCCGCGGCCTCGTCCCTGTGCCTAGAGCGATGGCGTGTGTACCGGCGTTTAGCCTCAATACACGCCTCCCTCAGCACTGCGATCTCTGGCGACCACCAGTAGACTGCCCGTCTGTTGGGTCTTCTCCGGACGCGAGGCATCGCTGCGTCGCAAACCGACGTCAGCGTTCTGCGGAACAGCTCCGCCTCGTCGTCAATCGAGAGACCCGACGGTGGTGCGCACCAGTCACTGATGATGGCCGCCTCGATCAGCAGTTCCCTGTCAATCTTTTTAAGGGCCCATCGTGGAGGACCTGAGTTCGGGGTCGGCCGAACCCTGGGCCCCCCGGAGGGAGAGACGCTGAACCGAATGTACCTGTGATCGGACAGCGTCTCCATCCCTACGTCGACATTCCAGTCATTGATGCGCCCGGCAATGGCCTGGGAGCAGAACGACAGGTCCACAATAGACCCGCCATTATGCCGGACGCAAGTCTGGGTGTGACCCCGGTTGAGGAGAACCAAGTCCAACCCCAGGGCCCACGCCTCCAGTATTTCCCCGCGCCGGTCTGTTGCCGGTTCCCCCCAAGCCGTGCTCTTGGCATTGAGGTCCCCTAGCAGAATGACCGGGCGGGGTGTCATCACCCGGACAAGGGCCTCCAGCTCGGCCATAAATGACTCGAACTCAGCGAGACCCCTGTTCGGGGAGAAGTACGTGCCGATGACGGCGTACGACCCCCATGACGCAGCGACATATCCAGAGCCCCTACGGATGGTATGTAGGGGCTGGGAACTTGTGCCTGTTGCGGCGACGACAGCGACGGACCCGTCAAGGTCCCCCACCCAGTTGGGCCGGGGAGGGACAAAATAGGGCTCCGCCACCACCGCAACGTCAATCGCCCACTCCGCCAGTGCTTGAAGGAGGAGATCCTGGGCACCGGCGCAGTGGTTGATGTTCCCCTGGAGGAAGAGATGTGGACGGACTTGATCCATTAGGACTCCATCATCTCCTCCGTGCGGGGCGCGACCTGCGCCCTCGCTGCGTCATTTTGGGGCCGCACTGAGGCCCTTTTGTTCCTGGTCGGGGCCGGGGGAGCACATCCCCGGCTGCCCATCTGGTGGTCCGCCTTTCGCCCCCTCTGCACACAGATCGGGCATTTGGCGGGCTCACTGCAGGATGCCGCTTTGTGGCCAGGCTGTGCACACCTATAGCACAGCCCGCTACGGTCCGTCTCGCTGGTGCACACGGCCCTAGTGTGTCCGATCTCCAGGCATCGGAAACACTTCATGGGCCGTGCTTTGAGCTGCACCACGCGAGCGGAGCTCCACCCGACCAAGAACTTTTTGTCCCTCGTCGTGACAAGCTTAGGGGCCGCGACCAGCGGGCACTTCACCAGAGCGGTGAACATGCCCCCGGGGCCCAACCTAAGCTCGCCGACCGTCACCGTGCTCGGAGAGCACTGGCCCTTCGCCACGACGGCGGCAGTGAGGTCCTCCTTAGTGACGGAGTCATCCAGGTCTGTCACCCGGAGCTCCGCGCACTTGAGTGGTCTGTGGACCCTCACTGTGCCGTCGTCGTAGATGGCCCTCAGCCGCTCTGCCATCAGGTCCGCCCCCTCCGGGCTCAGCTTCTTCGGAAGCTCGAGCACCCGAGCACCCGTCTGGGACCTCTTGATCCGGATGGGATCGACTGACATGTCGATCCCAAGCTCGGCGACGTTTATTTGACGCCGCGCCTTGTCCAGGACCTGGGCGTACGTGAGCCCTTGGCTGGCAGCCTCGGGCTCAATCGTCAAGACAACGGCGGGCGTCTGAGCCGCACGCCGCTGCCTCTGGGCCATCTTCCTACGCTGCTTCCCGCTCTGCTGCTTGGGCTTCGTCTTTCCGGCAGGCCTGGGTTTGGGGGTCTCTGTCCTGACCCTGTTCCTCACCCTTTTCCGCCGGGAGACTTCGGTCCATGCTCCGGCCTCATCAACGCCCGCACTCTGCTCTGGTGCAGCAGGTTTGGGTGTCGGTTTTGAAGCCGGTTTCGGAGCAGGCTTGGCGCTGGCAGCCTTTGCAGTCTTCCTGGGAGCCGGCTTGGGGGCCGGTCCAGGTCGCTGCTTCGGTGCCGGGCCGGGAGTCGACCTCGGTGCCGGACCGGGAGTCGGTCTCGGTGCCGGTTTGGGAGTCGGCTTTGGTGCCGGCGTCGGCTTCTTTGCCGTTTTTGGTGGCTGCTTGGCTACAGGCTTGGCGGGCTGTTTTGCGGCTGGTTTGGGCCCTCTGCCCACTACCTCCGCACAGCTTCGCCTGTCCGCCGCCAGGGGCGGGCGTAAAACCCGCTCCGGCGGAAGCCGCTCCTTTACCCCAGCCAGCTTGGCGTCCATCATTGTCCCGACCGACAACATGATGGACCGCTGAAACTCCGCAGTGTCGAACGCTGCAGGGGCCTGCTCGCGCACCACGAGCATCTGGCCCCTGAGGTCTTCGACCTCTTTGCTCAGCCGAGCATTCTCGGCCAGCAGTTTTTCCACGCAGGTGGAGCTCGTCAGGGAGCGAATGCCCTCCTGAATGTGGTCCACCGCGTCCTTGAGTCGCCTGATATAGGTCCCTTTGATATTTTTGGAGGTGCACGCTACCTCCAATATCGATAAGAGACTGCTATCGATGCGCTCTTTTACAGCGGAGGGGTCGGTCGACTGCGAGCCGGAACTAATGAGGTCCCGGGCAGCCGCGCGAGCCTCCCTCCTCTGCCTCTCCTCCTCCGCCTTCTCGACCGACGCACGGGCGTCAGGTGTCTGCGCCGCTTCAGCGGCGAGCGCCCTGTACAGCTCGCGCTGTCGGTGGAGCCCCACGTAACGACCGTGGGTAACACAACCGCGGGACCGCGTCGACGATGCTAATGAGGCATCGCTCTCGCAGCCCGAAGCGGCGCGGTCACCCACGTCGTCCTCACCAGCCGAACTACGTCGTGGACGTTTCCGGCCGTGCTTTCCCGCAACAGAGCTGTCTCGGGACCGGCAAGACACCGGCACCTCAAACTCCATCGCCTCTCCCTCAGGGCGACCGGTGGTCGTCGCCTCTTCCTCCTCAGGGCGACTGGTGGTCGTCGCCGCCTCCTCGTCCATGACGAGCCTCTCGAGCACCACTCGAGGCTCTCCCGTCATGCACTCCACGTGACTCAAGCTGCTGCTCGCAGACCGAGTCACCCTCCTCCCCCCTCCCAAAAACGGATCGTGAGTTTCCCCACTCCCCGAGGCAGATATTGGCGCCAGCAAATACGTGCGCCTGAACTCCGAAGAGTCACGGGATTCTGTTCGGCCTGAGGCCTCCCTACCCGCTTGCTGAGGGTTAATAATATCTGTCTTTTCGTCCATTTTTGTTTTGTGTGATGCCCTCACGACGGAGTTCCCCCCCGCCATGCAGCCCCTTGCCGGGCATCAATGCGTAGGCTTCAGGGTAATTTATTATAGTGGTTTTCTTCCACGTAGCCCCCCTCCTCTACTCCTGTAAAGGAAGGCGGCCCCCGGTCCCGTCCTGAAAAGGACAGACTTACGGGTTGGCCGACGGTGACCGTGGTCACGCCCGACGAATCGGGCCCGCCGCCCGCGAATGCCCCCCCAATCTCTCAACAGAGAGAGAGGAGGACAAACTCCACCCGCTGCCGTTGCCCGGAATATCCGAGACGCCAGCGGGCCGCGACCGAAAACGATCGCCCAACGCGCAGCGATCTGGACAGAACCAGACCCCGCCGTCTTACCCACAAAAATGGGCAGACTCACCGCCCACCACCGCTACTCGGATAACGTCCAAGACGCCGGTGGGCCACGATGTTCGGTCAGCAAAAACACTGACCAAACCGCCACCTCCACCATCCCCCCCAAAAAGAAGGTCAGGAGAAGGAAGCCCTCCGCCCGAAGCCGCTACCCAGAATGAGTCCAGGACGCCGACGAGCCGCGATGTCCGGCCAGCAAAAACACTAACCGAACTCGCCCAACAGCTCCACTCGACCGTCCCCCGCGTGCATGGGGAACGGAGAGAGAGCGACCCACTGCCGCTACTCGGAATAAGTCCGAGACGCCAGCAGGTCAAACAACACGCGGAGACCTGGACAGATAGGCCCCCGCCGTCCGCCCACCAAATGGAAAAGTGGGCAGACCCAACGCCTGCCGCCGCTACTCGGAGTACGTCCGAGACGCCGGCAGGTTGCGATATCCGGCCCGCAGTAAACACGGACCGGACTCGCACGACCACTCATCTCACCCGCTCCCTCGCAAGAGGTAAGGATGAGAGAGCACTACACCCGCTGCCGCTGCCCGGAATGAGTCCGAGACGCCAGCAGGTGTCCACCACGCGGCGGTCTGGACAGAACAGACCCCGCCGTCCACCCACAAGAATGTGGGCAGACTCACCGCCCGCCGCCGCTACTCGGAATACGTCCGAGACGCCGACAGGCCGCGATGTCTAGCCAGCAGTTGACACTGGCCAGACCCGCCGCGGCTGTCGCAACCTCAGGCTGAGGAGCGACCCCGCTGCTGGAATTGTCCGCGCCGGTAAACCGGTACCGCACTGTGCGGCATGCCCTTATCCGCAACCTAGGGACGCGCCCGGTAGGGGTCCAGCAACCCCTCTCCCGCAGGATGCACCACTCCCGCGGGTCCGGGCTAACCTAACCTAACCTAACCTAACCTAACCTAACCTAACCTAACCTAACCTAACCTAACCTAACCTAACCTAACCCCCGTGGCGCTCCGACTACCAGGAGCCGAGGAAATTACGAATTTCTGGCCCGCCCACCCACCCTTATTTCATTAGGCATATCGATTCCGGAGACTTTTTCCATATACCTTTTTATACCCCAACAACTTTGGGAGGCCATAGCTCCGGAGTCGATAGGGTTAGAGGGCTGCGGTTTGCGGTGTTGGACAGGTATTTAGCTGCTCTTTCTTTGCACACTAGTCTCGAAGCCATAAGCCGAGAGACCGTCTTTTGGCATCAGTGCCTGTGTAACAGGCCCAAAAAATTTTGCGTTTTTAGGCCGTTTTTGGACGCTTCTTGCATCGCAAGAAGCGTTTCCCTGCTAAGGCGACCACTAGCCAGAGCGGCGAGACCCTCTTCATCGTTGCAACACTCTTGAACCACGTACACCTGGTGACAGCAGACATACTGGAATAAAATCCACATTTTTTATTTTAAATTTGAATTATTTTACAATTTATACAATATTTTACACATTTTATCATATTTACAACTTATACAAATTTATTCACAATACACTGAGTTTACAACTTATACAATCTTACCACATTTATATTCCCAGGTTGGGTTAGGGGTAAAACTTGGTTATCCCATCCCATCCCATCCCTATCTATAATCCCCAAAGCACGACCCCCTCTTTAAAAATGTTCCGCACCCCGGCTAAGAAACCCTCTACTTCGTCCCCGCCAACAACTCCCCCAAGACAAAAATCTAAGACTGACACCTTCTTGATCGAGACGAAAGTCCGGAAAACTGGAGGGGAGCAAGAGGCGGTAAAAATCCTGTTCCCGGAGGAAAGCCCAGCCCCAGTAGCGCAGCGCAGTCGGTTACAGGAGGCGAGGGCATGGGTGACGAAAGCCAAGATGGCTCTTAACGCGTCGCGTAATCTCAAGACCGACATAAAGGCTTCCGTCACCCAGGCTATCGACCGGCTGTACCAAATTATAAAGGAGGCCGAAGCTGCTGAGGCAACCGAGTGCCTCTCCTTGCAGGCACCTATCGGAGCATGCGTGGGGGAGCGCACGGTTGAACAGGACGACGAGCGCCCAGCAAACCAACGAGAGGGGAATGCTCAAGTCTCTCAGTTGCTCACCTCGCTGGCCGAACATAGCCAGCTTATGAGGGAGAGCAACGAGAAGGCTGAGCAGTTAAAGGAGGCCCTAAAGGAGAGGAAGGAGTCCCTGGGGGTGGCTACTTACGCGAGTGTAGCGGCGAGCGCAAAGGGGCGAAAACGCCCGGAGCCCACTGCGCTGCACTCGGTAGTGGTCACGTCCAGGGATGAAATGGAAACAGGGGAAGAGGTGCTGGACCGGGTCAGGACGGCCATTAACGCTCGGTCAGAGTGCGTGCACATCGACCGCATCAGAAAGGCCAAAGACAGGAAGATTGTCATCGGTTGTAGAAGCGAAGAGGAGCGGAACAGAATACAATCGCGAATTGAGGCAGCAGACGATCGGCTTGAGGTTCTGGTTGTAAAAAACCAGGACCCCCTCATCATCCTCAGGGACGTCCTTGCCTCGCATAAGGACGAGGAGATCATGGAGTTCCTGAGGATGCAAAACAAGAATCTGTTTCGTGACCTCCCAACCGATGACGATCGGGCCGAAGTAAAATATAGGAAGAGAGCTAAGAGCAATATCCTTTGCCACGTTGTTCTAAAAGTATCCCCGAATCTCTGGAGCAGGTTTCTCGAGGCGTCCGAAGTGTACCTCGATCTCCAGCTCATTAGGGCGGAGGACCAGTCGCCACTGGTCCAATGCTCAATGTGTCTGGGGTACGGGCACAGTAGGCGCCTCTGCTCGGAGACTGCAGAAAAGTGCGGGTACTGCGGCGGCCCTCACCAACGTAAAGATTGCGCAGACAAGCTCGCCAACGCACAACCCACCTGCTGCAACTGCACCAAGGCCAGCCTGGAGACGACGGGGCATAATGCTTTTAGCATGGACTGCCCCGTCCGACGCAAGTGGGATGCGCTGGCTCGAGCAAAGACTGCGTACTGCTGAGGGCCCCCCGAGCGACGGCGTGGCAAGGAACAACGGGGAGTACAAACAGCAAGCGGACACTCTGGGGCCTACGGAGATGATTACATCGGGTGCGAGCGGCGAGGACACGGTGCATATCAATGAATGGCGAAAACGTAATTGGATCTGGTTTTGTAAAAAACCAGAAAAATTAAATGCAGTAACCATACCCACCGTGCCGTCGCGGTTCGACGAATCCACTGCAACGAGGCTCACACTGCACACACAAGATGTCCCCAAGACATTCCCCACTCACAGCATGGAGAAGCAAATTGCGGACCACAAAAGCGTAGCGCTCCCCGCAAAAACAGCAAGGCACCTGGAAAAGATAAATAAGAAATTAATACTTACAGGAAGCACTCCAGGCAATAAGGCTAGTCAATAAACTGTAGGCGTATGGTAACCATCGCCCCATTTATAAAGTGCACAAGCAATATTGCCATAATATAGAAAACGAGTGACTTAAGATCACGGTGCTGAAGCGAGTGCTCCATGCTTAACTTGCCCTACCCCTAATACTTACCCACACCATACAAAACGAGCATTAATGGAAACAGGAACCCAAAGTCTCTGACCATGTTAGAGGGATGAAGAGCATAAAACCTAAGAAAAAAAAAAAAAAAAAAAAAAAAAAACCTAACCTAACCCAGTCTGAGTCCAGATACGGGCCGTACAACACCTAAAAGTTACTGAGTCCCAGTCAAAAATTATAAAAAATAGGTTTTTCGCGTCGTACGAGGTTGTGTTATACACCGAAAGTTTCGTAAAAGTGCCGTGCATCCTGTGCAATAATCTGTTTCAGCCGGAAACACTTAGAAAAATCACAGTGAGTGAAAAACTGAAAAAACACGTGTTTTTACAAAGTGCAAAAGTGAAAATAGTGCAATAACTAAAAAACTTGTGTGACGCCCTCAAACATTTTTACGCCATCTTGTGGGGCGCAACAAGGCGCTTCCTTTGACACCAAGCAGTGATTTTTCGGACTTATAGAAAAGCCGCAAATTAACTCAAGAAAAAATTTTTCTTAACCTTATTTGACACGAGGTACCAGAAATACTGGACCTACGGAGCTGAAACTTTAGACGCATAAAGACCTTCATTTGAACAGCATAAAACCGCTTCGACCAGATTTTTAGCGCCACCAGATTCGGAGATATTGACTTTTAAAAAGTCAAACTTTGGAGCCTCACAGCTCCTAAACGAAAGCCACAACACCTGTATTTTTTGCTGCCGTCTGCTGCGCGCTAGCTGGAAGAAGCCCCCCGTAAGCAAGAAAAAATTTTTAGAATTAAATTTAATGTTAATATTAGAAAATTAAGACTTTTTTAAAATTTTCAAAAATTTGTTAGACAAATATTTAAATTTTTTATTTTTTATTGATTGCCCTTGAAGAACTTTTATTTCCGTTTTTTATAACATTTTTTCCAAATTTTTATCTTTTAAAACAACAAAGATATTGAATTTTTCATATTTTTTGTAGATTAATGTATAATTAATTAAAATAATTAAATTTTTTCGATTTTGAGGGGTTTAGAATAGGTTTTCCAGTTGGACAAAGCCCAAGGACCAGCTTTATAGCACCAAAAACGGCCGAGATAGACATCTAGACTTCAACTTTTTGAAAGTCTGGAATTTTTGGACCTCTATAACTCGGCCGTTTTTGAACTTAGAGATTGCGGATTTTTTGCATAGTGTGTGACCCGCTGCAAAGATTGTTACTGTAAATTTTCAGGAGTTTTCAGGGACTGAAAATTTTCAGGCCTGAAAATAATTACATCTTGTAGAGTAAGTCAAGCCAGGACCCCTGGTGGAAACCCGACGTTTCTGCGACAAACGGTTGAGGAGCTACAGCTGTTTTAAATCGTCTTTTGACAGCGCGGCGGCCATCTTGGCCAACTTCAAGCGCCTGTAGCTCCCGACTCGGTGGTCGTGGAGGACTGGGGTTTGTTCCAGGGACCTCGGGGAGACCTCCTCTTTCTGCTGATACTCATTTCAGGCCTTTTCAGGCTGAAGGTTTTCAGGACCCTGAAAGCTCCAAATCCTGACAGTCCTGGTCAGACTGACCAGGAATAACCCAAACACCGGTGGTCTACGGCTTCTGGGGACGGAGTTATAGCTGTTTAAATTCTGTGTTTGACAGTTATAGGACTGTCAAAGTCATTTTTGACGTGACGTAGCTCCTGAACCAGAGGTCCTAGAGGACCGGGGTTTTCTTGGGGCACACTGGTAGGACTTGGACAACAACTTAGGCTGAAAATAATTTTCAGTGACCTGAAATTTTCAGGAGTTTCAGGAGTGCCATCTTGTAGTTCTTTGCGAGGCCAATACAACGAGCCCAAGCACGCCCGATTCCGAGCTTTAGTTCCGGAGATATCTCATTTTTAATATAAGACCTAGGGTGCGCGGACAAAGTCCTAGATTCTTTGAACCCTCATATCTCCGGAACCGCTTGAGATAGGTTGGTGGTGCTTGGGGTTTTTGGGGAGGTCTTCGGGAGGGCTACAGGATAGACACATAATATACGTAAAAAATTTTTTGAAAATTTTTTGAAATTTTTTTTTATTGTTTTTTATTGTTGTATATTGTTTTTTATTAACTCTTTAGCCCTTATATAGATAATAGACCTGTTTATTGTACAAAAATTTGTCGAGAAAACTCATTTGCGCATTTTCGAATCAACTTTGACCAATTATTATATCACCAGGGCTTATTTGCAACAACTGTTTAGTGTTGTTGCAATAGATTAAGTTTACAATTTTACACATTTACACTTTTATTGTTTTTGACGCATACCACTGGCAGAAATGATAGGCTTCAGAACCCCACCGCAAAAGGCGGCAAAACCCTCGCCCAAGAAGACAGAGATAGGAGCTACAGGGAGGCGCAGCATTGGGGATAGAATAGATGACTGGGAGGCCGTTAGGGCAGGAACCAACTCCAGCCCCCCAAGTAAGTATCCCATAATGCAAAACGCCAAAACCCCCCCACAAGTAGCAACTGAAACCCAACCCCTACCCCCACGACAGGTTAAAAATAAAACGATTGAAGCCAGAGAGTGCATAGCACGGGCCAAATTACATCTGAACAAGGCTGGAAACCTCAAGAGAGAAATAAAGGAGGAGGTCTTATCAGCCCTCACGAAACTTTTCTCTTTGATAAAGGGCATTGAGGCTGAACTCAAAGGAGTGTCGACAACCTTGGGGGAACAGGGGGGCGCACTGCATCCATCGACATCGGCATCGGATACACCAGGATTAAATTCCGCGGTGGCTCCACAGTCTCCCCAGATTGGGGAACATGTGAGGCTACTTCGCGAGAATAATGCTATGATGGCCGAATTAAAGACCGAGATGAACAAGCAAAAAGAGCTCCTGGAGAAAGTGACTACCATGACATACGCGAGTGTGACCGCAAACGCGACGGTTCAGAGCGGGAACACACAAAGAGGAAGGGAGACGCTCCACTCAGTGATAGTCACTTCTAATGATGACCAGGACTCTGGAGAGAAAGTCCTCGAGAAAATTAGGGATGCAGTAGACGCAAAGGAGGGTTGGATCGAGGTCCGTAATGTCAGGAAGGCCAGGGACAGGAAGGTTGTGATCGGAGTTAGCTCGAAAGCGGAAAGGGAAAAACTAACGGCCAAATTAAAAGCAGCTAAAGATCCGCTGACGGTGGAGGAGGTCAAGAACCGGGACCCACTTCTGGTTTTAAGGGGAGTGCTCAGGATGCATACAGATGAGGACATCCTGAAGGCCCTGAGAAATCAGAATAAAGACCTCTTCCACGGCCTTGACAAGACTGATGACAGAGTGGAGTTTAGGTATAGGAGGCGAGCCCGGAACCCCCACACATGCCACGCTGTCGTTAGTGTTTCGCCGAACATCTGGCAAAGAGCAGTCGTAAAAAAGATAGTTCAAATTGATCTGCAGCCGGTGAGAATTGAGGACCAGACACCGTTGGTCCAGTGCAGTCGCTGCCTTGGCTATGGCCATAGTAAGCGATACTGCACTGACCCGGTGGATCTGTGCAGTCACTGTGGCGGACCCCACTTAAAAACCGAGTGCCCAGACTTTGTAGCCGGAATACCACCGAAGTGCAGAAACTGCGACAAGGCTAAATATAGCAGCTCCGAGCACAATGCTTTCGATGCGTCCTGTCCAATTAAGAAAAAGTGGGATGCCTTAGCCCGATCGACCGTAGCTTACTGCTAAGGGCACCTTACGGAACAACGTGAACAACACAAACATGGGCCCCACCCAGTATCGTGCAATTCAAGCAAACCTCCAAAGATGTAGCCAAGCTACAGAAGAGCTTGTAATGGAGGCTACCAAGCAAAAAGTCGCGTTTGCTCTAGTGCAAGAGCCATACACCGGCGCTACTCGAAAATTAAAGAATTACCAAGGCACTCGAGTCATCCAAGCGCTAAGTATGGAGAAAACCGTGAAATCTGCCATTATCATATTTGACGACACGATCGACCTTACCCAATACCCGACACTCACAACAGAGAACATAGTGGTGGCCAAATTAAGAACAGAGGCATGGGAGGTCATGGTCATATCGGTATATCTGGAGGGAGACGGAGATATTGAAACTGATATTGACCACATCCAGAAGATCATAGAATCAAACAATGGCAAAGGCACGATACTGGGAGGCGACGTAAACGCCTGGAACATCTGGTGGGGAAGTGTGGACACAAATAGAAGGGGACAGAGTCTAGGAGCAGCACTGGATGAGTTCGGACTGCATATCCTCAACCGGGGCACTGATCCCACATATGATTACCATAGGGGAGGCATAAGGTACACAAGCTGTGTGGATATCACCGCATGCACGGCGGATTTGCTAGACAGGGTAGTAAATTGGAGGCTTAATGCTAACCTAACAGTATCCGACCACAAGGCAGTCCAATTCGAATTAAAACTACAGAAATCATTGGGAACAGACATAAAAAGAACCACTAGGAAATATAAAACAAAAAACACAAACTGGGTCGAGTACCAAGAAAAATTAGATCAAATTTGGGAAAGGGAAGAAATAAGAAGCAGTAAAATAGCAAGAATTAACACCACAGAAGGAATTGACAATATAGTCAGGAAATACACAAACGCCCTTACAGAAAACTGTGAGAAGTACCTACCCAAACTTACAGCACGGAAAAGAAAGGGACTGCCTTGGTGGACGGAAGAACTGACTCGTAAAAAAGCAGAAGTGAAAAAATTGAAAAGACGTCTAGCAAATGCCGCACCGGTGAGACGGGATACGGTTCTACAAGAGTACCTTCAAGCCAAAATTGAATATGCACAGCTTACCAAGAACACAAAGACGGAAAGTTGGAAGAGCTTTTGCACTAAACAAGAAAGGGAAAGTATGTGGGACAGCATATACCGGGTGATAGGCAGGACGACCACCAGGCAAGAAGACATCCCATTGATCCTGGGCGGCAGGATTCTGGAGGGAGCGGACTCTGCGAGAGCCCTGGCGGAGACCTTCTACCCTGAGGATAGACACGAAGAAGATACTGCAGCCCATAAAGAGGTAAGGCAAGAAGCCGAAAGAGTGAATGGGAGGGAAGTTGATGAATCAACGGACCCCCCATTCACAACTGAAGAACTCAAATGGGCAGTGAACAGTTTTAACCCCAAAAAGGCTCCCGGGGTAGACGGTCTTACCGCAGATATTTGCAAAGCAGCAATTACGCATGATCCAGAAATCTTCCTGCAAATCTTAAATAAATGCCTAAACTTGTCACACTTCCCAACACCCTGGAAGGAAGCTGTGGTAATAGTGTTGCCAAAGCCCGGGAAGGATAATTACACGACGCCGAAAGCATATAGGCCCATAGGATTACTCCCGGTGCTGGGCAAAATCTTTGAAAAAATGCTAATGAGGAGGATAAGGTGGCATACTATGAGCAAACAAAGCGAGAAACAGTACGGCTTTACACCGCAGCGCAGTACCGAGGACTCCCTCTATGATCTGATGACACACATAAGACGGAAACTTAAGGAGAAAAAGCTCATTGTCGTGGTGTCGTTGGACATAGAGGGAGCATTCGATAACGCGTGGTGGCCCGCGATACGCTGTCGTCTCGCCGAAACAGGATGCCCCAAAAACCTACGAAGAGTCGTAGACAGTTACCTCAGCAACCGAAGAGTATCGGTGCGATACGCGGGAGCCGAACACACGCAAAAAACTGGGAAAGGATGTGTCCAGGGTTCGATAGGAGGGCCCATGTTTTGGAACATACTACTGGACTCACTTCTGAAAACCTTGCAGAACAGAGGGGAATTTTGCCAAGCCTTTGCGGACGACGTCGTTTTGGTCTTTTCCGGGGAGACAGCCCTGGAAGTCTCGTTACAAGCGAACGAAACCCTAGCCTTGGTGCGGGAGTGGGGGGTCGTGAATAAGCTTAAATTTGCACCACAAAAAACAAAAGCAATGGTAATCACAAATAAGCTTAAGCATGACACTCCGCTCCTGCGCATGGGCGGGGTGGACATCGCTATGTCACGAGACATAAAAATACTTGGCCTCACCATAGATGATAAGCTCACTTTCAATCTACACGTCAAAAATACGTGCATTAAAGCCATTAATATCTATAAACACCTGGCAAGAGCGGCCAAAATCGAGTGGGGAATCTCTCCTGAAATAATTAGGACGATCTATGTGGCGGCGGTCGAGCCCATAGTATTGTACGCGGCGAGCGCATGGGCGACGGCAGCTGGAAAACTGGGAGTCAGGAAACATTTGAATGAGGTGCAACGGGGTTTTGCACAAAAGATTATAAAAGCATACAGAACCACATCTCTTAACTCGGCCTTGATACTCTCCGGTCTACTACCATTGGACCTGAGAATTAAGGAGGCGGCCTCATTGTACGAGGTGAAAAAGGGCCACTCCAGCAGAATAGTGGGAGACCGGGAGATGGAAACTCCATTACCATACACCGAGGCACCACACCCAGCAACACACACACACCTGGAGTTCGGACTGATTGGAGACGGTGAGGAGTTGGCCCAGCTTGAGAGTAACGGACTACAAATTTATACAGATGGAAGCAAAATTGAGGGAAAGGTCGGAGCGGCAGTATCCATCTGGGATAACGGCGAAGAGACCAAGGCCAAAAAACTCAAGCTGGAGCAATTCTGCACCGTCTTCCAGGCCGAGCTCCTAGCACTCACACACGCCACACACACAATCAATATACACAAAACCGGCAGAGTCTTCACACTTTTTAGTGACTCTAGGTCTGCACTCGAGTTAATAACACGAAGTGAATCCCTTCATCCCCTAGCTGTGGAAGCTAGAAAAAACATCAGAGAGGCCAAAAACAAAGGTAAAATAGTAAAACTAAATTGGATCAAAGCCCACGCGGGGATGAGGGGAAATGAAAGAGCGGACGCACTCGCAAAGGAGGCAGCACTAGGAAAGAAGACAAAGCCGGATTACGATAGGTGCCCGGTTTCGTATGCGAAACGTAATATCAGAATGGAGACAGTCCAAGAATGGAATGAAAGATACGTCTGCGAAACAACCGCAAAAACCACTAAAATCTTCTTTCCAACAGTTACTGAGGCAAAAAAGGTCATAAAAAAGTTAGAACTAAACCCTCAACTCGTTCAGATGTTGACTGGGCATGGCGGATTTTCCGAGTATTTGAACAAGTTCAAATGCAAGGATAGTCCGGCATGCCCATGCGACCCAATGGTCAATGAAACAGTAGAGCACATAATTGTAGAATGCCCAATTTACGGTCAAATAAGATTCGGATTCGAAAATGAAACAAATGAAAAAATTAGTATAAAAAATTTATGTAATTTATTAACTAATAGTGAAACTAGAGATAAGTTTATAAAATACTGTGTTAAAATAGTTAAAATAGCAAATAAAAATAATAAGTAAAGTAAGATGATCACCAACATGTATAATGAGTATACATAGTTAGGTGATCAAGGTAAACAAATGCAAATAAAACTAGTGGACAAAATAGTAATAAATGTAAGATTAAAATAATGTAAGATAGGGCATGAGGTTAATTGTGTCTTAAAATTGTAAAATAGATATAAGTAAAAAACTCTTAAAGTTAAGCAAAAATGTAATAGATACTAAGAAATAGGCACAGGATAAGTGCGAAAATGTAAAATAAGAATGTATTGATTAAGAACAAATAAAAATCCCCTCCTAGAATTTATTTACCTGAAAATGCATGAATAGAAGTAATAAAAAGTAGTTAGAATAGCGGTAAGACGGGCATCCCACCCGTGGCAAGCATAAAAGATGACGAATGCAAGCGTAGTATGCGGTATGACAGTACGAGAGGCATGTAAGCGAGAACTGGTATGAATCAGGCGCAGTTAGCATAGGCACTGGATCCCCACGCCAGTGGTATTAGTATATAAAAAAAAAAAAAAAAAAAAAAAAAAAAAAAAAAAAAAAAACCTAACCTAACCTAACCTAACCTAACCTAACCTAACCTAACCTAACCTAACCTAACCTAACCTAACCTAACCTAACCTAACCTAACCTAACCTAACCTAACCTAACCTAACCTAACCACAAATAATTCACTTGTATACAAAATTTTTAATTTTTGTGCGATTTTGTTCAAACTTTTTTGTAAACGTGTCTAATCTGATCTAATTATTGACCTTCGCGCCTTTACACGCGAAAATATTTGATATTTTTCGTATTTATACGAAAATTCTTGTTTTTTATTGCTATATAGCGATATATTTATCTTTGACACGTCATAACTTCGCTGTTTATCAGTGGATTGTCGTGATTTCTTCGTTGACCTATAGCTCAAGACGTCTGCTTTCGTTTGAGTATAATTTTGGCACCCTATTTTAAAAACAAATAGCTTTTATTATTAAAAAACATCTAAAAATAGTAACATTTTAAAATTCAATTTCTTCAAAAACGGTTTAGTCAAAATTTCATCTGTTTATATTAGTTTGTAGGTCTCTTACAGACCTTCCTAAATATATAGCACACGTATTGCGTGTCTATATAGTTCTTCAAAATTTTTATATTTTAAAAATATTCTAAAAATAACAGTTTTTCACGGTTTTTCAGGGAAATTTGTTCCCGGACCCCCAAAAATTTTCACGCCATTCGCTTGCAAACGTCCAGCCGAATTTAACGGTACCACTCCCGTGGCGCTCCGACTACCAGGAGCCGAGGAAACTACGAATTTGTGTGTTCCCGACCAAAATAACATCTCGTGGAGTCATTCATAAGTACTTGAAATCCACCTAAGTCGGCCGCACAAATAATTCACTTGTATACAAAATTTTTAATTTTTGTGCGATTTTGTTCAAACTTTTTTGTAAACGTGTCTAATCTGATCTAATTATTGACCTTCGCGCCTTTACACGCGAAAATATTTGATATTTTTCGTATTTATACGAAAATTCTTGTTTTTTATTGCTATATAGCGATATATTTATCTTTGACACGTCATAACTTCGCTGTTTATCAGTGGATTGTCGTGATTTCTTCGTTGACCTATAGCTCAAGACGTCTGCTTTCGTTTGAGTATAATTTTGGCACCCTATTTTAAAAACAAATAGCTTTTATTATTAAAAAACATCTAAAAATAGTAACATTTTAAAATTCAATTTCTTCAAAAACGGTTTAGTCAAAATTTCATCTGTTTATATTAGTTTGTAGGTCTCTTACAGACCTTCCTAAATATATAGCACACGTATTGCGTGTCTATATAGTTCTTCAAAATTTTTATATTTTAAAAATATTCTAAAAATAACAGTTTTTCACGGTTTTTCAGGGAAATTTGTTCCCGGACCCCCAAAAATTTTCACGCCATTCGCTTGCAAACGTCCAGCCGAATTTAACGGTACCACTCCCGTGGCGCTCCGACTACCAGGAGCCGAGGAAACTACGAATTTGTGTGTTCCCGACCAAAATAACATCTCGTGGAGTCATTCATAAGTACTTGAAATCCACCTAAGTCGGCCGCACAAATAATTCACTTGTATACAAAATTTTTAATTTTTGTGCGATTTTGTTCAAACTTTTTTGTAAACGTGTCTAATCTGATCTAATTATTGACCTTCGCGCCTTTACACGCGAAAATATTTGATATTTTTCGTATTTATACGAAAATTCTTGTTTTTTATTGCTATATAGCGATATATTTATCTTTGACACGTCATAACTTCGCTGTTTATCAGTGGATTGTCGTGATTTCTTCGTTGACCTATAGCTCAAGACGTCTGCTTTCGTTTGAGTATAATTTTGGCACCCTATTTTAAAAACAAATAGCTTTTATTATTAAAAAACATCTAAAAATAGTAACATTTTAAAATTCAATTTCTTCAAAAACGGTTTAGTCAAAATTTCATCTGTTTATATTAGTTTGTAGGTCTCTTACAGACCTTCCTAAATATATAGCACACGTATTGCGTGTCTATATAGTTCTTCAAAATTTTTATATTTTAAAAATATTCTAAAAATAACAGTTTTTCACGGTTTTTCAGGGAAATTTGTTCCCGGACCCCCAAAAATTTTCACGCCATTCGCTTGCAAACGTCCAGCCGAATTTAACGGTACCACTCCCGTGGCGCTCCGACTACCAGGAGCCGAGGAAACTACGAATTTGTGTGTTCCCGACCAAAATAACATCTCGTGGAGTCATTCATAAGTACTTGAAATCCACCTAAGTCGGCCGCACAAATAATTCACTTGTATACAAAATTTTTAATTTTTGTGCGATTTTGTTCAAACTTTTTTGTAAACGTGTCTAATCTGATCTAATTATTGACCTTCGCGCCTTTACACGCGAAAATATTTGATATTTTTCGTATTTATACGAAAATTCTTGTTTTTTATTGCTATATAGCGATATATTTATCTTTGACACGTCATAACTTCGCTGTTTATCAGTGGATTGTCGTGATTTCTTCGTTGACCTATAGCTCAAGACGTCTGCTTTCGTTTGAGTATAATTTTGGCACCCTATTTTAAAAACAAATAGCTTTTATTATTAAAAAACATCTAAAAATAGTAACATTTTAAAATTCAATTTCTTCAAAAACGGTTTAGTCAAAATTTCATCTGTTTATATTAGTTTGTAGGTCTCTTACAGACCTTCCTAAATATATAGCACACGTATTGCGTGTCTATATAGTTCTTCAAAATTTTTATATTTTAAAAATATTCTAAAAATAACAGTTTTTCACGGTTTTTCAGGGAAATTTGTTCCCGGACCCCCAAAAATTTTCACGCCATTCGCTTGCAAACGTCCAGCCGAATTTAACGGTACCACTCCCGTGGCGCTCCGACTACCAGGAGCCGAGGAAACTACGAATTTGTGTGTTCCCGACCAAAATAACATCTCGTGGAGTCATTCATAAGTACTTGAAATCCACCTAAGTCGGCCGCACAAATAATTCACTTGTATACAAAATTTTTAATTTTTGTGCGATTTTGTTCAAACTTTTTTGTAAACGTGTCTAATCTGATCTAATTATTGACCTTCGCGCCTTTACACGCGAAAATATTTGATATTTTTCGTATTTATACGAAAATTCTTGTTTTTTATTGCTATATAGCGATATATTTATCTTTGACACGTCATAACTTCGCTGTTTATCAGTGGATTGTCGTGATTTCTTCGTTGACCTATAGCTCAAGACGTCTGCTTTCGTTTGAGTATAATTTTGGCACCCTATTTTAAAAACAAATAGCTTTTATTATTAAAAAACATCTAAAAATAGTAACATTTTAAAATTCAATTTCTTCAAAAACGGTTTAGTCAAAATTTCATCTGTTTATATTAGTTTGTAGGTCTCTTACAGACCTTCCTAAATATATAGCACACGTATTGCGTGTCTATATAGTTCTTCAAAATTTTTATATTTTAAAAATATTCTAAAAATAACAGTTTTTCACGGTTTTTCAGGGAAATTTGTTCCCGGACCCCCAAAAATTTTCACGCCATTCGCTTGCAAACGTCCAGCCGAATTTAACGGTACCACTCCCGTGGCGCTCCGACTACCAGGAGCCGAGGAAACTACGAATTTGTGTGTTCCCGACCAAAATAACATCTCGTGGAGTCATTCATAAGTACTTGAAATCCACCTAAGTCGGCCGCACAAATAATTCACTTGTATACAAAATTTTTAATTTTTGTGCGATTTTGTTCAAACTTTTTTGTAAACGTGTCTAATCTGATCTAATTATTGACCTTCGCGCCTTTACACGCGAAAATATTTGATATTTTTCGTATTTATACGAAAATTCTTGTTTTTTATTGCTATATAGCGATATATTTATCTTTGACACGTCATAACTTCGCTGTTTATCAGTGGATTGTCGTGATTTCTTCGTTGACCTATAGCTCAAGACGTCTGCTTTCGTTTGAGTATAATTTTGGCACCCTATTTTAAAAACAAATAGCTTTTATTATTAAAAAACATCTAAAAATAGTAACATTTTAAAATTCAATTTCTTCAAAAACGGTTTAGTCAAAATTTCATCTGTTTATATTAGTTTGTAGGTCTCTTACAGACCTTCCTAAATATATAGCACACGTATTGCGTGTCTATATAGTTCTTCAAAATTTTTATATTTTAAAAATATTCTAAAAATAACAGTTTTTCACGGTTTTTCAGGGAAATTTGTTCCCGGACCCCCAAAAATTTTCACGCCATTCGCTTGCAAACGTCCAGCCGAATTTAACGGTACCACTCCCGTGGCGCTCCGACTACCAGGAGCCGAGGAAACTACGAATTTGTGTGTTCCCGACCAAAATAACATCTCGTGGAGTCATTCATAAGTACTTGAAATCCACCTAAGTCGGCCGCACAAATAATTCACTTGTATACAAAATTTTTAATTTTTGTGCGATTTTGTTCAAACTTTTTTGTAAACGTGTCTAATCTGATCTAATTATTGACCTTCGCGCCTTTACACGCGAAAATATTTGATATTTTTCGTATTTATACGAAAATTCTTGTTTTTTATTGCTATATAGCGATATATTTATCTTTGACACGTCATAACTTCGCTGTTTATCAGTGGATTGTCGTGATTTCTTCGTTGACCTATAGCTCAAGACGTCTGCTTTCGTTTGAGTATAATTTTGGCACCCTATTTTAAAAACAAATAGCTTTTATTATTAAAAAACATCTAAAAATAGTAACATTTTAAAATTCAATTTCTTCAAAAACGGTTTAGTCAAAATTTCATCTGTTTATATTAGTTTGTAGGTCTCTTACAGACCTTCCTAAATATATAGCACACGTATTGCGTGTCTATATAGTTCTTCAAAATTTTTATATTTTAAAAATATTCTAAAAATAACAGTTTTTCACGGTTTTTCAGGGAAATTTGTTCCCGGACCCCCAAAAATTTTCACGCCATTCGCTTGCAAACGTCCAGCCGAATTTAACGGTACCACTCCCGTGGCGCTCCGACTACCAGGAGCCGAGGAAACTACGAATTTGTGTGTTCCCGACCAAAATAACATCTCGTGGAGTCATTCATAAGTACTTGAAATCCACCTAAGTCGGCCGCACAAATAATTCACTTGTATACAAAATTTTTAATTTTTGTGCGATTTTGTTCAAACTTTTTTGTAAACGTGTCTAATCTGATCTAATTATTGACCTTCGCGCCTTTACACGCGAAAATATTTGATATTTTTCGTATTTATACGAAAATTCTTGTTTTTTATTGCTATATAGCGATATATTTATCTTTGACACGTCATAACTTCGCTGTTTATCAGTGGATTGTCGTGATTTCTTCGTTGACCTATAGCTCAAGACGTCTGCTTTCGTTTGAGTATAATTTTGGCACCCTATTTTAAAAACAAATAGCTTTTATTATTAAAAAACATCTAAAAATAGTAACATTTTAAAATTCAATTTCTTCAAAAACGGTTTAGTCAAAATTTCATCTGTTTATATTAGTTTGTAGGTCTCTTACAGACCTTCCTAAATATATAGCACACGTATTGCGTGTCTATATAGTTCTTCAAAATTTTTATATTTTAAAAATATTCTAAAAATAACAGTTTTTCACGGTTTTTCAGGGAAATTTGTTCCCGGACCCCCAAAAATTTTCACGCCATTCGCTTGCAAACGTCCAGCCGAATTTAACGGTACCACTCCCGTGGCGCTCCGACTACCAGGAGCCGAGGAAACTACGAATTTGTGTGTTCCCGACCAAAATAACATCTCGTGGAGTCATTCATAAGTACTTGAAATCCACCTAAGTCGGCCGCACAAATAATTCACTTGTATACAAAATTTTTAATTTTTGTGCGATTTTGTTCAAACTTTTTTGTAAACGTGTCTAATCTGATCTAATTATTGACCTTCGCGCCTTTACACGCGAAAATATTTGATATTTTTCGTATTTATACGAAAATTCTTGTTTTTTATTGCTATATAGCGATATATTTATCTTTGACACGTCATAACTTCGCTGTTTATCAGTGGATTGTCGTGATTTCTTCGTTGACCTATAGCTCAAGACGTCTGCTTTCGTTTGAGTATAATTTTGGCACCCTATTTTAAAAACAAATAGCTTTTATTATTAAAAAACATCTAAAAATAGTAACATTTTAAAATTCAATTTCTTCAAAAACGGTTTAGTCAAAATTTCATCTGTTTATATTAGTTTGTAGGTCTCTTACAGACCTTCCTAAATATATAGCACACGTATTGCGTGTCTATATAGTTCTTCAAAATTTTTATATTTTAAAAATATTCTAAAAATAACAGTTTTTCACGGTTTTTCAGGGAAATTTGTTCCCGGACCCCCAAAAATTTTCACGCCATTCGCTTGCAAACGTCCAGCCGAATTTAACGGTACCACTCCCGTGGCGCTCCGACTACCAGGAGCCGAGGAAACTACGAATTTGTGTGTTCCCGACCAAAATAACATCTCGTGGAGTCATTCATAAGTACTTGAAATCCACCTAAGTCGGCCGCACAAATAATTCACTTGTATACAAAATTTTTAATTTTTGTGCGATTTTGTTCAAACTTTTTTGTAAACGTGTCTAATCTGATCTAATTATTGACCTTCGCGCCTTTACACGCGAAAATATTTGATATTTTTCGTATTTATACGAAAATTCTTGTTTTTTATTGCTATATAGCGATATATTTATCTTTGACACGTCATAACTTCGCTGTTTATCAGTGGATTGTCGTGATTTCTTCGTTGACCTATAGCTCAAGACGTCTGCTTTCGTTTGAGTATAATTTTGGCACCCTATTTTAAAAACAAATAGCTTTTATTATTAAAAAACATCTAAAAATAGTAACATTTTAAAATTCAATTTCTTCAAAAACGGTTTAGTCAAAATTTCATCTGTTTATATTAGTTTGTAGGTCTCTTACAGACCTTCCTAAATATATAGCACACGTATTGCGTGTCTATATAGTTCTTCAAAATTTTTATATTTTAAAAATATTCTAAAAATAACAGTTTTTCACGGTTTTTCAGGGAAATTTGTTCCCGGACCCCCAAAAATTTTCACGCCATTCGCTTGCAAACGTCCAGCCGAATTTAACGGTACCACTCCCGTGGCGCTCCGACTACCAGGAGCCGAGGAAACTACGAATTTGTGTGTTCCCGACCAAAATAACATCTCGTGGAGTCATTCATAAGTACTTGAAATCCACCTAAGTCGGCCGCACAAATAATTCACTTGTATACAAAATTTTTAATTTTTGTGCGATTTTGTTCAAACTTTTTTGTAAACGTGTCTAATCTGATCTAATTATTGACCTTCGCGCCTTTACACGCGAAAATATTTGATATTTTTCGTATTTATACGAAAATTCTTGTTTTTTATTGCTATATAGCGATATATTTATCTTTGACACGTCATAACTTCGCTGTTTATCAGTGGATTGTCGTGATTTCTTCGTTGACCTATAGCTCAAGACGTCTGCTTTCGTTTGAGTATAATTTTGGCACCCTATTTTAAAAACAAATAGCTTTTATTATTAAAAAACATCTAAAAATAGTAACATTTTAAAATTCAATTTCTTCAAAAACGGTTTAGTCAAAATTTCATCTGTTTATATTAGTTTGTAGGTCTCTTACAGACCTTCCTAAATATATAGCACACGTATTGCGTGTCTATATAGTTCTTCAAAATTTTTATATTTTAAAAATATTCTAAAAATAACAGTTTTTCACGGTTTTTCAGGGAAATTTGTTCCCGGACCCCCAAAAATTTTCACGCCATTCGCTTGCAAACGTCCAGCCGAATTTAACGGTACCACTCCCGTGGCGCTCCGACTACCAGGAGCCGAGGAAACTACGAATTTGTGTGTTCCCGACCAAAATAACATCTCGTGGAGTCATTCATAAGTACTTGAAATCCACCTAAGTCGGCCGCACAAATAATTCACTTGTATACAAAATTTTTAATTTTTGTGCGATTTTGTTCAAACTTTTTTGTAAACGTGTCTAATCTGATCTAATTATTGACCTTCGCGCCTTTACACGCGAAAATATTTGATATTTTTCGTATTTATACGAAAATTCTTGTTTTTTATTGCTATATAGCGATATATTTATCTTTGACACGTCATAACTTCGCTGTTTATCAGTGGATTGTCGTGATTTCTTCGTTGACCTATAGCTCAAGACGTCTGCTTTCGTTTGAGTATAATTTTGGCACCCTATTTTAAAAACAAATAGCTTTTATTATTAAAAAACATCTAAAAATAGTAACATTTTAAAATTCAATTTCTTCAAAAACGGTTTAGTCAAAATTTCATCTGTTTATATTAGTTTGTAGGTCTCTTACAGACCTTCCTAAATATATAGCACACGTATTGCGTGTCTATATAGTTCTTCAAAATTTTTATATTTTAAAAATATTCTAAAAATAACAGTTTTTCACGGTTTTTCAGGGAAATTTGTTCCCGGACCCCCAAAAATTTTCACGCCATTCGCTTGCAAACGTCCAGCCGAATTTAACGGTACCACTCCCGTGGCGCTCCGACTACCAGGAGCCGAGGAAACTACGAATTTGTGTGTTCCCGACCAAAATAACATCTCGTGGAGTCATTCATAAGTACTTGAAATCCACCTAAGTCGGCCGCACAAATAATTCACTTGTATACAAAATTTTTAATTTTTGTGCGATTTTGTTCAAACTTTTTTGTAAACGTGTCTAATCTGATCTAATTATTGACCTTCGCGCCTTTACACGCGAAAATATTTGATATTTTTCGTATTTATACGAAAATTCTTGTTTTTTATTGCTATATAGCGATATATTTATCTTTGACACGTCATAACTTCGCTGTTTATCAGTGGATTGTCGTGATTTCTTCGTTGACCTATAGCTCAAGACGTCTGCTTTCGTTTGAGTATAATTTTGGCACCCTATTTTAAAAACAAATAGCTTTTATTATTAAAAAACATCTAAAAATAGTAACATTTTAAAATTCAATTTCTTCAAAAACGGTTTAGTCAAAATTTCATCTGTTTATATTAGTTTGTAGGTCTCTTACAGACCTTCCTAAATATATAGCACACGTATTGCGTGTCTATATAGTTCTTCAAAATTTTTATATTTTAAAAATATTCTAAAAATAACAGTTTTTCACGGTTTTTCAGGGAAATTTGTTCCCGGACCCCCAAAAATTTTCACGCCATTCGCTTGCAAACGTCCAGCCGAATTTAACGGTACCACTCCCGTGGCGCTCCGACTACCAGGAGCCGAGGAAACTACGAATTTGTGTGTTCCCGACCAAAATAACATCTCGTGGAGTCATTCATAAGTACTTGAAATCCACCTAAGTCGGCCGCACAAATAATTCACTTGTATACAAAATTTTTAATTTTTGTGCGATTTTGTTCAAACTTTTTTGTAAACGTGTCTAATCTGATCTAATTATTGACCTTCGCGCCTTTACACGCGAAAATATTTGATATTTTTCGTATTTATACGAAAATTCTTGTTTTTTATTGCTATATAGCGATATATTTATCTTTGACACGTCATAACTTCGCTGTTTATCAGTGGATTGTCGTGATTTCTTCGTTGACCTATAGCTCAAGACGTCTGCTTTCGTTTGAGTATAATTTTGGCACCCTATTTTAAAAACAAATAGCTTTTATTATTAAAAAACATCTAAAAATAGTAACATTTTAAAATTCAATTTCTTCAAAAACGGTTTAGTCAAAATTTCATCTGTTTATATTAGTTTGTAGGTCTCTTACAGACCTTCCTAAATATATAGCACACGTATTGCGTGTCTATATAGTTCTTCAAAATTTTTATATTTTAAAAATATTCTAAAAATAACAGTTTTTCACGGTTTTTCAGGGAAATTTGTTCCCGGACCCCCAAAAATTTTCACGCCATTCGCTTGCAAACGTCCAGCCGAATTTAACGGTACCACTCCCGTGGCGCTCCGACTACCAGGAGCCGAGGAAACTACGAATTTGTGTGTTCCCGACCAAAATAACATCTCGTGGAGTCATTCATAAGTACTTGAAATCCACCTAAGTCGGCCGCACAAATAATTCACTTGTATACAAAATTTTTAATTTTTGTGCGATTTTGTTCAAACTTTTTTGTAAACGTGTCTAATCTGATCTAATTATTGACCTTCGCGCCTTTACACGCGAAAATATTTGATATTTTTCGTATTTATACGAAAATTCTTGTTTTTTATTGCTATATAGCGATATATTTATCTTTGACACGTCATAACTTCGCTGTTTATCAGTGGATTGTCGTGATTTCTTCGTTGACCTATAGCTCAAGACGTCTGCTTTCGTTTGAGTATAATTTTGGCACCCTATTTTAAAAACAAATAGCTTTTATTATTAAAAAACATCTAAAAATAGTAACATTTTAAAATTCAATTTCTTCAAAAACGGTTTAGTCAAAATTTCATCTGTTTATATTAGTTTGTAGGTCTCTTACAGACCTTCCTAAATATATAGCACACGTATTGCGTGTCTATATAGTTCTTCAAAATTTTTATATTTTAAAAATATTCTAAAAATAACAGTTTTTCACGGTTTTTCAGGGAAATTTGTTCCCGGACCCCCAAAAATTTTCACGCCATTCGCTTGCAAACGTCCAGCCGAATTTAACGGTACCACTCCCGTGGCGCTCCGACTACCAGGAGCCGAGGAAACTACGAATTTGTGTGTTCCCGACCAAAATAACATCTCGTGGAGTCATTCATAAGTACTTGAAATCCACCTAAGTCGGCCGCACAAATAATTCACTTGTATACAAAATTTTTAATTTTTGTGCGATTTTGTTCAAACTTTTTTGTAAACGTGTCTAATCTGATCTAATTATTGACCTTCGCGCCTTTACACGCGAAAATATTTGATATTTTTCGTATTTATACGAAAATTCTTGTTTTTTATTGCTATATAGCGATATATTTATCTTTGACACGTCATAACTTCGCTGTTTATCAGTGGATTGTCGTGATTTCTTCGTTGACCTATAGCTCAAGACGTCTGCTTTCGTTTGAGTATAATTTTGGCACCCTATTTTAAAAACAAATAGCTTTTATTATTAAAAAACATCTAAAAATAGTAACATTTTAAAATTCAATTTCTTCAAAAACGGTTTAGTCAAAATTTCATCTGTTTATATTAGTTTGTAGGTCTCTTACAGACCTTCCTAAATATATAGCACACGTATTGCGTGTCTATATAGTTCTTCAAAATTTTTATATTTTAAAAATATTCTAAAAATAACAGTTTTTCACGGTTTTTCAGGGAAATTTGTTCCCGGACCCCCAAAAATTTTCACGCCATTCGCTTGCAAACGTCCAGCCGAATTTAACGGTACCACTCCCGTGGCGCTCCGACTACCAGGAGCCGAGGAAACTACGAATTTGTGTGTTCCCGACCAAAATAACATCTCGTGGAGTCATTCATAAGTACTTGAAATCCACCTAAGTCGGCCGCACAAATAATTCACTTGTATACAAAATTTTTAATTTTTGTGCGATTTTGTTCAAACTTTTTTGTAAACGTGTCTAATCTGATCTAATTATTGACCTTCGCGCCTTTACACGCGAAAATATTTGATATTTTTCGTATTTATACGAAAATTCTTGTTTTTTATTGCTATATAGCGATATATTTATCTTTGACACGTCATAACTTCGCTGTTTATCAGTGGATTGTCGTGATTTCTTCGTTGACCTATAGCTCAAGACGTCTGCTTTCGTTTGAGTATAATTTTGGCACCCTATTTTAAAAACAAATAGCTTTTATTATTAAAAAACATCTAAAAATAGTAACATTTTAAAATTCAATTTCTTCAAAAACGGTTTAGTCAAAATTTCATCTGTTTATATTAGTTTGTAGGTCTCTTACAGACCTTCCTAAATATATAGCACACGTATTGCGTGTCTATATAGTTCTTCAAAATTTTTATATTTTAAAAATATTCTAAAAATAACAGTTTTTCACGGTTTTTCAGGGAAATTTGTTCCCGGACCCCCAAAAATTTTCACGCCATTCGCTTGCAAACGTCCAGCCGAATTTAACGGTACCACTCCCGTGGCGCTCCGACTACCAGGAGCCGAGGAAACTACGAATTTGTGTGTTCCCGACCAAAATAACATCTCGTGGAGTCATTCATAAGTACTTGAAATCCACCTAAGTCGGCCGCACAAATAATTCACTTGTATACAAAATTTTTAATTTTTGTGCGATTTTGTTCAAACTTTTTTGTAAACGTGTCTAATCTGATCTAATTATTGACCTTCGCGCCTTTACACGCGAAAATATTTGATATTTTTCGTATTTATACGAAAATTCTTGTTTTTTATTGCTATATAGCGATATATTTATCTTTGACACGTCATAACTTCGCTGTTTATCAGTGGATTGTCGTGATTTCTTCGTTGACCTATAGCTCAAGACGTCTGCTTTCGTTTGAGTATAATTTTGGCACCCTATTTTAAAAACAAATAGCTTTTATTATTAAAAAACATCTAAAAATAGTAACATTTTAAAATTCAATTTCTTCAAAAACGGTTTAGTCAAAATTTCATCTGTTTATATTAGTTTGTAGGTCTCTTACAGACCTTCCTAAATATATAGCACACGTATTGCGTGTCTATATAGTTCTTCAAAATTTTTATATTTTAAAAATATTCTAAAAATAACAGTTTTTCACGGTTTTTCAGGGAAATTTGTTCCCGGACCCCCAAAAATTTTCACGCCATTCGCTTGCAAACGTCCAGCCGAATTTAACGGTACCACTCCCGTGGCGCTCCGACTACCAGGAGCCGAGGAAACTACGAATTTGTGTGTTCCCGACCAAAATAACATCTCGTGGAGTCATTCATAAGTACTTGAAATCCACCTAAGTCGGCCGCACAAATAATTCACTTGTATACAAAATTTTTAATTTTTGTGCGATTTTGTTCAAACTTTTTTGTAAACGTGTCTAATCTGATCTAATTATTGACCTTCGCGCCTTTACACGCGAAAATATTTGATATTTTTCGTATTTATACGAAAATTCTTGTTTTTTATTGCTATATAGCGATATATTTATCTTTGACACGTCATAACTTCGCTGTTTATCAGTGGATTGTCGTGATTTCTTCGTTGACCTATAGCTC
Organism: Autographa gamma; assembly: GCA_905146925.1. NCBI lineage: Eukaryota > Metazoa > Arthropoda > Insecta > Lepidoptera > Noctuidae > Autographa > Autographa gamma. The sequence goes on along the minus strand of CAJHUD010000041.1, from coordinate 3,885 downwards.
AAGACGTCTGCTTTCGTTTGAGTATAATTTTGGCACCCTATTTTAAAAACAAATAGCTTTATTATTAAAAAAACATCTAAAAATAGTAACATTTTAAAATTCAATTTCTTCAAAAACGGTTTAGTCAAAATTTCATCTGTTTATATTAGTTTGTAGGTCTCTTACAGACCTTCCTAAATATATAGCACACGTATTGCGTGTCTATATAGTTCTTCAAAATTTTTATATTTTAAAAATATTCTAAAAATAACAGTTTTTCACGGTTTTTTCAGGGAAATTTGTTCCCGGACCCCCAAAAATTTTCACGCCATTCGCTTGCAAACGTCCAGCCGAATTTAACGGTACCACTCCCGTGGCGCTCCGACTACCAGGAGCCGAGGAAAACTACGAATTTGTGTGTTCCCGACCAAAATAACATCTCGTGGAGTCATTCATAAGTACTTGAAATCCACCTAAGTCGGCCGCACAAATAATTCACTTGTATACAAAATTTTTAATTTTTGTGCGATTTTGTTCAAACTTTTTTGTAAACGTGTCTAATCTGATCTAATTATTGACCTTCGCGCCTTTACACGCGAAAATATTTGATATTTTTCGTATTTATACGAAAATTCTTGTTTTTTATTGCTATATAGCGATATATTTATCTTTGACACGTCATAACTTCGCTGTTTATCAGTGGATTGTCGTGATTTCTTCGTTGACCTATAGCTCAAGACGTCTGCTTTCGTTTGAGTATAATTTTGGCACCCTATTTTAAAAACAAATAGCTTTTATTATTAAAAAACATCTAAAAATAGTAACATTTTAAAATTCAATTTCTTCAAAAACGGTTTAGTCAAATTTTCATCTGTTTATATTAGTTTGTAGGTCTCTTACAGACCTTCCTAAATATATAGCACACGTATTGCGTGTCTATATAGTTCTTCAAAATTTTTATATTTTAAAAATATTCTAAAAATAACAGTTTTTCACGGTTTTTCAGGGAAATTTGTTCCCGGACCCCCAAAAAATTTTCACGCCATTCGCTTGCAAACGTCCAGCCGAATTTAACGGTACCACTCCCGTGGCGCTCCGACTACCAGGAGCCGAGGAAACTACGAATTTGTGTGTTCCCGACCAAAATAACATCTCGTGGAGTCATTCATAAGTACTTGAAATCCACCTAAGTCGGCCGCACAAATAATTCACTTGTATACAAAATTTTTAATTTTTGTGCGATTTTGTTCAAACTTTTTTGTAAACGTGTCTAATCTGATCTAATTATTGACCTTCGCGCCTTTACACGCGAAAATATTTGATATTTTTCGTATTTATACGAAAATTCTTGTTTTTTATTGCTATATAGCGATATATTTATCTTTGACACGTCATAACTTCGCTGTTTATCAGTGGATTGTCGTGATTTCTTCGTTGACCTATAGCTCAAGACGTCTGCTTTCGTTTGAGTATAATTTTGGGCACCCTATTTTAAAAACAAATAGCTTTTATTATTAAAAACATCTAAAAATAGTAACATTTTAAAATTCAATTTCTTCAAAAACGGTTTAGTCAAAATTTCATCTGTTTATATTAGTTTGTAGGTCTCTTACAGACCTTCCTAAATATATAGCACACGTATTGCGTGTCTATATAGTTCTTCAAAATTTTTATATTTTAAAAATATTCTAAAAATAACAGTTTTCACGGTTTTTCAGGGAAATTTGTTCCCGGACCCCCGAAAAATTTTCACGCCATTCGCTTGCAAACGTCCAGCCGAATTTAACGGTACCACTCCCGTGGCGCTCCGACTACCAGGAGCCGAGGAAACTACGAATTTGTGTGTTCCCGACCAAAATAACATCTCGTGGAGTCATTCATAAGTACTTGAAATCCACCTAAGTCGGCCGCACAAATAATTCACTTGTATACAAAATTTTTAATTTTTGTGCGATTTTGTTCAAACTTTTTTGTAAACGTGTCTAATCTGATCTAATTATTGACCTTCGCGCCTTTACACGCGAAAATATTTGATATTTTTCGTATTTATACGAAAATTCTTGTTTTTATTGCTATATAGCGATATATTTATCTTTGACACGTCATAACTTCGCTGTTTATCAGTGGATTGTCGTGATTTCTTCGTTGACCTATAGCTCAAGACGTCTGCTTTCGTTTGAGTATAATTTTGGCACCCTATTTTAAAAACAAATAGCTTTTATTATTAAAAAACATCTAAAAATAGTAACATTTTAAAATTCAATTTCTTCAAAAACGGTTTAGTCAAAATTTCATCTGTTTATATTAGTTTGTAGGTCTCTTACAGACCTTCCTAAATATATAGCACACGTATTGCGTGTCTATAGTTCTTCAAAATTTTATATTTTAAAAATATTCTAAAAATAACAGTTTTTCACGGTTTTTCAGGGAAATTTGTTCCCGGACCCCCAAAAATTTTCACGCCATTCGCTTGCAAACGTCCAGCCGAATTTAACGGTACCACTCCCGTGGCGCTCCGACTACCAGGAGCCGAGGAAACTACGAATTTGTGTGTTCCCGACCAAAATAACATCTCGTGGAGTCATTCATAAGTACTTGAAATCCACCTAAGTCGGCCGCACAAATAATTCACTTGTATACAAAATTTTTAATTTTTGTGCGATTTTGTTCAAACTTTTTTGTAAACGTGTCTAATCTGATCTAATATTGACCTTCGCGCCTTTACACGCGAAAATATTTGATATTTTTCGTATTTATACGAAAATTCTTGTTTTTTATTGCTATATAGCGATATATTTATCTTTGACACGTCATAACTTCGCTGTTTATCAGTGGATTGTCGTGATTTCTTCGTTGACCTATAGCTCAAGACGTCTGCTTTCGTTTGAGTATAATTTTGGCACCCTATTTTAAAAACAAATAGCTTTTATTATTAAAAAACATCTAAAAATAGTAACATTTTAAAATTCAATTTCTTCAAAAACGGTTTAGTCAAAATTTCATCTGTTTATATTAGTTTGTAGGTCTCTTACAGACCTTCCTAAATATATAGCACACGTATTGCGTGTCTATATAGTTCTTCAAAATTTTTATATTTTAAAAATATTCTAAAAATAACAGTTTTTCACGGTTTTTCAGGGAAATTTGTTCCCGGACCCCCAAAAATTTTCACGCCATTCGCTTGCAAACGTCCAGCCGAATTTAACGGTACCACTCCCGTGGCGCTCCGACTACCAGGAGCCGAGGAAACTACGAATTTGTGTGTTCCCGACCAAAATAACATCTCGTGGAGTCATTCATAAGTACTTGAAATCCACCTAAGTCGGCCGCACAAATAATTCACTTGTATACAAAATTTTTAATTTTTGTGCGATTTTGTTCAAACTTTTTTGTAAACGTGTCTAATCTGATCTAATTATTGACCTTCGCGCCTTTACACGCGAAAATATTTGATATTTTTCGTATTTATACGAAAATTCTTGTTTTTTATTGCTATATAGCGATATATTTATCTTTGACACGTCATAACTTCGCTGTTTATCAGTGGATTGTCGTGATTTCTTCGTTGACCTATAGCTCAAGACGTCTGCTTTCGTTTGAGTATAATTTTGGCACCCTATTTTAAAAACAAATAGCTTTTATTATTAAAAAACATCTAAAAATAGTAACATTTTAAAATTCAATTTCTTCAAAAACGGTTTAGTCAAAATTTCATCTGTTTATATTAGTTTGTAGGTCTCTTACAGACCTTCCTAAATATATAGCACACGTATTGCGTGTCTATATAGTTCTTCAAAATTTTTATATTTTAAAAATATTCTAAAAATAACAGTTTTTCACGGTTTTTCAGGGAAATTTGTTCCCGGACCCCCAAAAATTTTCACGCCATTCGCTTGCAAACGTCCA